>JAAQRG010303792.1:0-15470 GCA_011634625.1 Babylonia areolata
CTACTGGCGTGTGTGTGTGTGTGTGTGTGTGTGTGTGTGTGTGTGTGTGCTTGTGTGTGTGTGTGTGTGTGCATGTGGGTGTGTGTGTGTGTGTGTGTGTGTGTGTGTGTGTACACATGAAGGGGGATCTGTTTCAGTTTCAGTTTTAATTTCTCAAGGAGGCGTCACTGCCATCGGACAAATCCCATATCCCATATACGCTACACCACATCCGTTAAGCAGGCGCCTGACCAGCAGCATAACCCAACGCTCTTTGTCAGACCTTGTGTGCATGCATACAATATATATATGTGTGTGTGTGTGTGTGTGTGTGTGTGTGTGTGTGTGTGTGTGTGTACATATGTTTGTGTACCTATCAGAGTGGATTTTGTTCAACAGGATTTTGCCAGCTTTTGTTTGTTTTTTGTTTTTGTTTTGTTTTTGTTTTTTTGCCTTGGGGTTTTTTCGGTTCTCCAAGTGCATGGTACACACAGGACCTCGATTTTTCGTCTCCGCTTAGTGTGATTGATTTTCCAGTCAAATTTTAGAGAAAGAGGCGAGAACAGGAATCGAAACCCAGACGACGGGCGCAATAGCGGAGTGGTTAAAGCGTTGGACTGTCAATCTGAGGGTCCCGGGTTCGAATTGACGGTGACGGCGCCTGGTGGGTAAAGGGTGGAGATTTTTTACGATCTCCCGTGCCTGAACCCCTCTTCGTGTGTATACCGCAAGCAGAAGATCACATACGCAACGTTAAAGATCCTGTAATCCACGTCAGCGTTCGGTGGGTTATGGAAACAAGAACATACCCAGCATGCACACCCCCGAAAACGGAGTATGGCTGCCTACATGGCGAGTTACAAACGGTCGTACACGTAAAACCCACTCGCGTATATACGAGTGAACGTGGGAGTTGCAGCCCACGAACGAAGAAGAAGAAGAAACCCAGGCACTACTACTGGCAGAGAAGCGTCTTAACCCCTTCAATGCTGGATAAAACAAAGTGGTGTTTCGAGTCATATAACTTTCTGAAACAATAAGCCTAAAACTGAGAAAACGGTCTGGAGATATACCACTCAAGATAAACTGTGTGAATTTTCAGCCTTCCAGAGTTATTTCCCTTCATCAGTGACGTTACTATGCACGTAGGTGGTACGTGCTGTGGCACTGAAGGAGTTAACCATTCTGCCCTCGGGTTCTGGGTTCCATTCTGACACTAGCGTGCAGGTCTACACACCCGTGGATCTTGGAGATCGGGATCGGGGGGGGGTGGGGGGGGGGGCTGGGGGGCGGGGGGGGGGGGCTGCGAAGGGGGGAGGGGGGAAGGGGGGGGGGGGGGGAAGAACCCCACCCTTGATCCACTGGATGCTTGCAGGGAGGGGATCGAACGCACGCACCACCAGCTCCGATGTGAAAGTTTAATGTATGCAAGGTAGTGGTGCCGTGTTCATCGACTAATTATCTCGAACAAGTGGATGCGAGCAGCAAACTGCTCTGTTCATCGATTTGATTTCTTTTGAGGTGGGGAGGGTGGAGGGGAAGCCGGGATGGGGGTTGGCGGGGGAGGGGCGAGCGAGGAAGGGAGGGAGGGAGGGTGAGGGTGTATGAATGATTGATCCTAAGGCGCGGGGACCCGTTGTGTGACAAGGAACGGACAGAGCCACTGACGTTGACGTACAGATAACCAGCATCACTTCTACGTCACGGCATCAGGCCAAGCAACAACAAGCGAAAAAAAGGAAAAGAAAAAAAAAAGTTCGCCTGTGAGAGGATGTCGTGGCGACACATTTTGCTGGGTAGACCTATTTATGTCCACGGTCCCACGTTCGCGAAAAAATTGTCAATGAGTTTGTTTTGTTTTTTTTGTTTGTTTGTTTGTTTTTTTAAATAAACAATTTTTTTTAAGGAAGAAGAAGGGTAAAAAAGGAAACTAATTCTCTTTTTTTTTCTTTTTTTTTTTAAATAAAAAATGAATAAATAAATGAATAACATATCCAAGCTGAAAATCTGCAAAAGCGGTTTTCGAGAGTTAGCGAGCTTCTTGCATGTGTCGGAGACTTTCTCTGCTCTTGACAATCAGAAATCAAGAAGTCTGGTGAGTCTCTAAAAGGACGGGTGGGCGTCAATTGCTTTGGTTCCATTCCAACACTATATAGCCCTGCTACAGTCCCACAACCCTTGTAAATCATTTTCTTCCCAACAGATGATCTTGCTCTGATCACACCTCTTCATATGGGGCTTTGGCCTTTATGGATGAAGTCCCTTCTTCTTCTTCTTCTTCTTCTTCTTCATGGCTGCAACTCCTACGTTCACTCGTATGTACACGAGTGGGCTTTTACGTGTATGGCCGTGTTGGTTTGTTGTTTGTTTGTTTGTTTGTTTGTTTTATCCTGCCATGTATGCAGCCATACTCCATTTTCGGGGTTTGCATAATGGGTATTTTCTTGTTTCCATAACCCACCGAACGCTGACATGGATTACAGGTTCTTTAACGTGCGTATTTGATCTTCTGCTTGCGTATACACACGAAGGGGGTTCAGGCACAAGCAGGTCTGTACATATGCTGACCTGGGAGATCGGAAAAATCTCCACCCTTCACTCACCAGGCGCCGTTACCGAGATTCGAACCCGGGACCCTCTGATTGAAAGTCCAGCGCTTCAACCATTGCGCCCGTCCGTCCCCTTCTGATTCTGATTGTTTTCCCTGAAGCTGACAGCTTTCCCCATCACGGCACTGATCTCAGAATTGAAGGACATGCTGCCGAGGATGATGGTAAAGCTTAAAGCTTAAAGATCCCATGACCTTTAACGGCCGTAGGGGGTTACCTAATTCATACAGGTTGTATCTGCGGCTCGGCATAGGAAGGAAGGCAGCGGCCCAATCGTCTCTCTTCGTCGCTTTAACTCTTTCACCGCCACGTTTCTGTGTGAAAATCACTCCCCAGCGCCAAGTATTCTAGATTTGATGCTCTCAGTCACAACAGGTTTCGGTTCATGTTAAAACAACAACATGGACTTGTTCGCTTCGAACTCGGTCAGTGAGCAAAGGTTGGTCATTGTTGTACAGGCGGGGACACGGGCAGCAGCTGTCAAGCTTTGTTACAATTTGAACAATTAATGGTCTTACCAATATGGCCCCTCGATGTCGACAAAAGTCGCATGCGGTGGTGAAAGAGTTAAACCTTCCCTGTCAGAAATCAGGTACTCATTCACACCTGTGTGGAGTGGGGGAAGAATTAATCAAAGTAACGTGTCTTTCCTAAAGGCCACAACACCATGCAAGAAACAGGGCCTCGAACTCTCGATCACTGGTGAACATTGGATCACAAAGCCAATGTCTGACCAATTCTGCCACGGCACCTAGGAATCTGAAGCCAGAAGCAGCCTCTGAAGTGAAATGGCAGCTTTCAGTCGGCTCTCCTTCTCACTTATGCAGAAACAAAAGATTCAGTTTCAGTTTCAGTAGCTCAAGGAGGCGTCACTGCGTTCGGACAAATCCATATACGCTACACCACATCTGCCAAGCAGATGCCTGACCAGCAGCGTAACCCAACGCGCTTAGTCAGGCCTTGAGAAAAAAAAAGAATATTGTTGAAACTCAAATCATTTGTCTCTAATATTCGCATCTCTTTCCAATGAAACTTGGTTGGGAATCTTTTTTTTTCTGATTTTTTTCTTTTTCTATTGTGATGGAAAATGATTGTTAATGTGTATTCGCCTGATTGCTTGTGTGGGCCTATTGCTTTGTGTGTGTGTGTGTGTGTGTGTGTGTGTGTGTGTGTGGTGTGTGTGTGTGTGTGTGTGTGTGTGTGTGTTCTTTTTTTTTAAATATTCTTTGGGATCACTCTTTTCGTTTATATGGTGTGTAAAAGACGTCGATGTAAATGTGTCTATGTCCCCAGTGGGTACATGAAACAACCTTCTTGCAAATGACTCCGTGTTAGTATATCGCATAGAACGTGGTCTAGGTCAAGCTATACACAAGGATCGATATCAATCAGTCCAATCCGCTGATCGCCAAAGCCCTGACTTCACAGCAACAGTCTGGCTTGGGGGTAGTGATGTAGGTATCGATGTCTGTCAATCAATCAGTTTTAGGGGGAATGATGTAAGTATCGATGTCAGTTGGTCAATCTTTCTTTTTTTTCTTTTCTTTTTTTTTTTCTTTTTTTTTTTGCTGAGTGGAGTTGGGGGTGGTGATGTAAGTATCGATGTCAGTCAGTCAACCTTTCTTTTTTTTTCTTTTGTTTGTGAGTGGAGTGTGTGTGTGTGTGTGTGGGGGGGTGATGTAAGTATCGATGTCAGTCAGTCAACCAATCAACGGAGTCTATGAGGATGGAGAACACCCTGTTGACATTCTGACCCATGACCTTTCCCTTCCACACGCTCATGGGCAGATCCAAATCACAGTTGGCCATGACTGTTTTAGGTGTAAATCAGTTGTAAAGAAATAACCACGAACAATAATGATAATGAATGATAATGATGATGATGATAATAATAATAATAATTGTTATTATTGTTATTATCATCATTGTTGGTGGTGGTGGTAGTGGTGTAGGTAGTGGTGTTTTGTTGACTCACTTGTGTAAACAATGTTAGTATGGAAAAACCGGTGTTCGGTTGTCTGTGTGTGTGTGTGTGTGTGTGTGTGTGTGTGTGTGTGTGTGTGTGTGTGTGTGTGTGTGTGTGTGTGTGTGTGTGAGCGTGCGTGTGTGTGTGTGTGTGTCTGCCTGTCTGTCTGTCTGTATGTATGTATGTATGTGTCTGTGGCAAACTTTAACACTGTCATTTTCTCTGGAAATACTTTGTCAATATCAGATTTGAACTGAAAATAGTGGGGGGGAAATCTTCACAGTCATAACAGTAATAGGCTGTAAGTCTTCTGGATGAAGCCGTATTTCCGGATCATGAACGGTCTATTTCGTTGACGATCCGGATCCAGAAAATGCTTGGGTTTGAAGACGACATGGCCTCTTTTTTTTTTTTTTCTCTTATTCGCAGTTAAAAGAAAAGAAATGTATTTATTTACAGAACACACACAGTGACACTAACTACAGCATTGAAGCGTTTACTGCTTTTTTTATGTTTTAATAATGTGGATACTAAATCAAATAGCATGTATATGAAAGAGAAAATAAATGGACCGTGTTGTAGTTACTGTCGGTAAATGAGCCTGTTGACACGATCTCCGCAGATCTGGAGAAAGTGGATACATGTTGCGGTGTGCTTGAGGCGATGGCAACTTCTTTACCGTTGACTTCAAAGACTTTCTTAAATGCCCAAAATATACCAGAATAGCATGATTTAAACGGCGTTATCACCTTGTATACCGTAATCAATTTATCATGCTTTTTTTCTTTCTTTTTTTTTATTTTTTTTTAACATGTTTGAATATCAATATATGTACGCCATTGGTAGACGCGCTTTAACGCTGTGAATAAGTCAACTTGATCTCAACCTTAATATGCTTGGTTCGAATCTGCTTTTACGTCTTTATTTTAATCCAGAAGCTTTATAATATCAAATAATAAAAAGATACATTTTAACGATTTGTTTAATTTTTACACAAGCCTTGGGCATAGGCGAAGGCCATGACCAACGCTTTGGGGTTTACACAGAGGTCAAACATCTGATCCTCTTTTTTTCTTTACTTTTTTTTTCTTGCTCTAACGCAGATGCGGGTGTAACGAATAATTTATAAATGTATCGGTCGGTCCGTACGCTTTGACACCTCCTTGAAACTGAAAACTGAATCTGATACTTTTCTGAGACTGAGAGAGAGAGGGGGGGGGGAGGGAGGGAGAGAGAGAGGAGGGAGAGAAGAGGGGGAGAGAGAGAGAGAGAGAGAGAGGAGGGGGAGAGAGAGGGAGAGAAGAGGGGGAGAGAAGAGGGGGAGAGAGAGAGAGAGAGAGAGAGGAGGGGGAGAGAGAGGGAGAGAAGAGGGGGAGAGAAGAGGGGGAGAGAGAGAGAGAGAGAGAGAGGAGGGGGAGAGAGAGGGAGAGAGAAAGATAGAGAGTGGGAGGGAGGGGGAGAGAGAGGGGGGAGGGAGAAAGGGGGAGAGAGAGGGAGGAAGGGAGAGAGAGACAGAGAGAGAGAGAGGGGGAGGGAGAGAGATGGAGGGGAGAGAGGAAGAGACAGAGAGAGAGAGAGAGAGAGAGAGAGCGTTTCACAGCCACTGATTTCCCCAGGGTGTGTGTCACTCACCCATGAAGGAAGGATGACGACATGCGGGAGCTGTTACGACACGGGCCGCCAGGCTACAGAAAGGGGTACGTGTTCTGGAATCAATCATTCATGGTGCCTCCAGTGGTGCACTGCTGGACCAGCTGTATGTAACACGTCCGCCGAGGATGCGAGTGAATCTGAGCGCATGGGATCGAATCACAACACTCTCTCGATCTCGCTCTTTTTTTTTTTTTTTTTCTCCGCCTCCACTAAAACCAGGTGTGGTGGTCTGGACGCTAGTCATTTGAATGAGACGGTGATTTGATGTCCCGGGTGTGGCATGCACTTGGCGTAGGTAAAAGAACAAGATCAGCACTCTATGTTATAGATGTATTCACAAAACTGCCCCTTCCTATCTCTGCGGCTGCCTTCACCTCTACACTCCATCTCATTCACTTCGATCGGCTTCGGATCCACTCTGTTTACGCATACCCAGATTCAAACACTCGACTGTTGGCCGCCGTTCTTTCTCTGTCCCTGGACCTTGCAATTGGAATGAACTTCCTCTTTCGCTTCGTCAAGTCTCCACACTCAGCTCTTAAGTCTGGCCTTAAAACCCACCTCTTCCCAAAATAGCCTCCCTTGCCTGCCTCTTCCTTGTTTTTAGTTTCTACAGTTTTAGAGTTATGCATGCGTGTGAATGACTGGTGCGAAAGCGCTTTGATTTGACTCTGCACAAGATTCATGAGAAGGTGTGTGTGTGTGTGTGTGTGTGTGTGTGTGTGTGTGTGTGTGTGTGTGTGTGCGTGCGTGTGTGTGCGTGTGTGTGTATGTGAATGAAGCCTGTCTGAATGACACAGATAATGAATGATGAGTACCTTAGTTAAGACAGCTCGAAGTCATTTTTTGTCCAGATAATCAGCCTGTTGTGCAAATGAGAGCTTTGAGTCAGTAAGTTGTGTGGAGTTAGCTACGTAATGTGATCATTCATAGAGCTGTTGAGTTAGTTAGTTACTTGTGGATGGGGAGTTTCATTTCTCTCAAAAACAAACAAAAGTTGTGATGGGAGACATATTCCTCCTCCTCCTCCTCCTTCTTCAACTTCTTCTTCTGCTTCTTCTTCTGCTTCTACTTCTTCTTCTCCTTCTTCTACAAAGCGGAAATGGAAGACTGGGTGTATCGAAACACATGCGCATTGTCTAGATTCTTCCTTCAAATGCAGGCTCCGAAACTGACTGAAGTTTGGTGATTGGACCAGTTGGTTTAGTTGCGGGGAGGGGGGTGGGAGGGGAGGGAGTGGGGGGAAGTGTTGGAGGGGGGCGGAGTTGGGGGGGGGGGTTGTCTGTGTAAATCCTGTACATATAATGTGTTTACATGTAGGAATGCAGCATTTTAGTTTTCGTATCCAAACAAGCTGCAGACCAGTGAAATAAAAAAATATATATATATCATGATGTGAGTCCGGTCTACCCCCAACTCCTTTTCTTACCCCCACACCCCCACCCGCACCCCCCCGACCCCCCCTCTCAACACCCCCCCTTCCCCTCCAGCCACCACCCCCTCCCCCGCCCCCATCCCTTCCAAGTATTGGACTATTGGTCTTGTTGTTGTTTGCTTGTATTTTGTTTCGTTAATTCTGCAAACGAATTCGTATGTGTGTGTATGTGTGTGTGTGTGTGTGTGTGTGTGTGTGTGTGTGTGTGCGTGTGTGTGTGTGTGTGTGTGTATCTGTGTGTGTATCTCTGTGTGTGTATCTCTGTGCGTGCGTGTGTGTGTGTGTGTGTGTATCTGTGTGTGTGTGTGTCTGTGTGTGTATGTGTGTGTGTGTGTGTATCTGTGTGTGTATGTGTGTGTGTGTGTGTGCAGTCAATAGTTTCAGTTTCAAAGAGGCATAAATAAATAAAAAGAGCAGATGCCTGACGCACGCATAATCCCCGGCAACGCTTCGTTCAGACCCTGCTAAGAGCCTATACCATACATACGTATAAAACATCAGCTTTAACGAAGTAACTAACAAAAACGGAAAAGAAATGCAAATCCACTTTCAATTTCTCAAGGAGGCATCACTAAGTACGGACAAATCTACGTACTCTACACGACATACGCAGGCAGCATAACCTCACGTTAATATTGATATTGATGCACACGGGACCTCGGTTTATC
Source organism: Babylonia areolata (assembly GCA_011634625.1). NCBI lineage: Eukaryota > Metazoa > Mollusca > Gastropoda > Neogastropoda > Buccinidae > Babylonia > Babylonia areolata. The sequence continues at coordinate 8,311 of JAAQRG010303792.1, forward strand.
GTCTCATCCGAATGACTAGCGTCCAGACCACCACTAAAGGTCTAGTGGAGGGGGAGAAAATATCGGCGGCTGAGTCGTGATTGGAACCAGCGCGCTCAGATTCTCTCGCTTCCTGGGCGGACGCGTTACCTCTAGGCCACCACTCCACTTATAACAGACCAAAAAAAAAAGAAAAAGAAAAAAAGAAACACGAGGAGCAACAATAACAAAAATATTATATAAAAAAATTGAAGAATACAACAACGTAAATCACAAACATTCAAACTTACCACCTTACGTGGAGCGATGGCCTAGAGGTAACGCGTCCGCCTTGGAAGCGAGAGAATCTGAGCGCGCCGGTTCGAATCACGGTTCAGCCGCCGATATTTTCTCCCCCTCCACTAGACCTTGAGTGGTGGTCTGGACGCTAGTCATTCGGATGAGACGATAAACCGAGGTGCACTTAGCGCACGTAAAAGAACCCACGGCAACAAAAGGGTTGTTCCTGGCAAAATTCTGTAGAAAAATCCACATCGATAGGAAAAGCAAATAAAACTGCATGCAGGAAAAAAAAAAAAAAAAAAATGGGTGGCGCTGTAGTGTAGCGACGCGCTCTCCCTGGGGAGAGCAGCCCGAATTTCACACAGAGAAATCTGTTGTGATAAAAAGAAATACAAATACAAATACACCTAAAAAAAAAAGCGAGGGAAAAAAAAACAATGAAGAGTCCAAACTCGAGTAGTGGACGCAAGAAGCTGAATTATCCCAGTGGTCACAACACAATGCAGACGACTTTGTAACAAGAGGTCCGCAGTCCTCGCCCTGTCAAACTGCCCACCCCGGATCAGATAGACATGGAGCAATGCACACCTACCTGCCTTTTATTTGTTAACTAACTCCCACGGGCTCCCCCCCCCCCTCCCTCCTTCCCTCCCTTCTTTCCTATCGCCACGCTTCACACGCACAATTGTGGCGCGTCAGTTTGTAGTAACAGCGGGGCGTCGAGCGGTTGTGTCGCGTTCGGTAGTTTTGTTGTTGCTGTTGTTGGTTGGGAAGGGGGTGTTTTTGTTGTTGTTTTGTTTTGTTCTTCAGTTGACTGGTCCATTTTCTCCAAGTCAGTTTTATGTTCTGTGCGCTTGAAAGTCTATGTTCTCTCTCTCTCTCTCTCTCTCGCTCGCTCGCTCGCTCGCTCGCTGGCTGGCTGGCTCGCTTGCTCTATTGATGTCAATGAGCTTTTTACATCCAGCTCAGTCTGGCTTCGGACAAAAATAGTCATGCCACACAGCAGTAGTCAGTCTTACAGATGACTGGGTTGCCAATATCAGTAACAACAGATATTGAATGTGATGTTTTATTTGTTGATTAAAAAAAAACATTTGATGAGATAGACCACAACCTCTCACTTGAACTATGTGTTCTGTCATTGAATAGTCTTAGTATAGTTTACTCAAATCATATCTCACAACAGGGAACAATGCGTGACAATGAGTACACCAGTGTCTGCACTTACAGCACCTGCTCATCACATTCCCCAGGGGTCTGTTCTAGGCCCTTTCCTATTCTCAATATACATAAATGACCTGACCTCCATCTCCTTGCAAAATCCGTAAGCGAACTCTTTGTGGATGATACAACAATCCACATATTTCACAATGATGTTGACACTCTTGCAAAAGACTTACAAGCAAGTACTGATGAACTCGTTCAGTGGACCGAACTTACATGCATGTCTCTTCAACCACACACACAAAAAATGCAAGTTGATCACAACCAGAAAACAAGAGGCAAAATACTGCAGAAGAAATTCCTTCCACTCAACTTAAAAGTGAACCTATTGAACAGGTTAGTGATCATAAGTTTTACATTTATTTGCTTATTTATCATAATTGTTGTCTTTTTTTATTTATTTCATTATTATTATTATTATTACTACTACTACTGTTACTACTACTACTACTACTTCTTTTTTTTAAATAAAATTATTATTTATTTATTTATTTACGCTTATAGTCCACTTCATCAAGTTTTTGTGCCTTATACATATTATTAGTAGTAGTAGTTCTTTTTTTATGTATTTATCTATTATTTATTCACCTTTTTTTTTCTTTTTCTTTTTTCTCAAGGCCTGACTAAGCGCGTTGGGTTACGCTACTGGTCAGGCATCTGCTTGGCAGATGTGGTGTAGCGTATATGGATTTGTCCGAGTGCAGTGACGCCTCCCTGAGCTACTGAAACTGAAACTGAAACATAAAGTTTTGAGAGTCGTATTAGACAACGATCTCACTGGAATCCTCACATAAATTCCCTTTGCAAAACGACAGCCCAGAAAACCCATCAACTGTCCAAAATCAAGCACTTCTTGACCTCCACCCAAGGAAATTGTTTTTTTCAAACACATATCCACTCTACAACAGATTACGTATTAACACTATTGGACTCCGCCAATGCAAACACCATGAAGCCATTACTGTATCTTCATAACCAGGGGCTCAAGTTGGTACTCCAAAAAAGACTTTTGGACGCAAGCGAATATTATCCCACTAGTTCGTAGACTAGAATACAACAAATGAATAACAATGCACATGATTATGACAGAAAATACACCCCTAACACCAACAACCACATTTTCTGTACTTTCATCAGGGAACCATCCAGAAATCCATGTCCCAATCCGAAGAATCGATCTGTTCAAATCCTGTTTGGTTTACTCAGGCGCCACTTTGTGGAACTCACTCCCAGAAATAATTAAAGAACACTACTGCCCAAATTTCTTCTTCTTCTTCTTCTTTCCGTTACACGGCCAACATCGACTTCCCGATGACTCTGTCGTGGTTCATGCGTGCTGGGTATTTTCGTGTCTCCATAACCCACCGAACACTGACATGGGTTACAGGATCTTTAACGTGCGTATTTGATCTTCTGCGTGCGTATACACACGAGGGGGGTTCAGGCACTAGCAGGTCTGCACATATGTTGACCTGGGAGATCGGAAAAATCTCCAATGCTTAAACCACTCGGCGATTGTGCCCGTCACCTTACCTTTCCCACCTGATACCAGTGTAATGTACAGCTTACCTTGTTGATACTGATCAACACGTGCTATGTTGCTGTGATATGAGGTTATCTATCCGTTAATTGAAATTGTTTTCTCATATTTGCGATCTTTGTGTCTGATTGATGTGTTAATCTGAAGCGCTTTGAGAGGTTTGAAGACGATATATATCTATATCTATATCTATATCTATCTGTGTGTGTGTGTGTGTGTGTGTGTGTGATTAGTAGTAGAAGTTGTTGTTGTTCTTGTTGTTGTAGTAGCGGTATTGTTGTTGTTGTTGTTCTTCTTCTTCTTCTTCTTGTCATGATGGACCGAAGATTCGCTTCCAATCATTGATGCTCGGTTTACTTCACAAAACAACAACAACAACAAACTTAATACATAACCCTGAACAGACATCCAACCAAACACTCCAAACACTTCTGATTCAATTCAGGCATCTGTTGCCTGAACCATGTGTTTTTTTTTTGTATTTTGCTCTCATCTTCAGTTGACAAGTTTGGATAAAAGTCATCAGATTGTCACTTTTGTACAATGGAGATGAGAACGTCATTATGGTCTAGCAGTGTCTCTCTCAATGGATGGATGGGAGACAACAGACCACAACCCAAAAGTGCTCAGACTGCCATGCGTACCTAGAGCTGGTTAGCAATAAAATTGTCAGTGGTCAGTGGTCAACACCAGTTTTAATTTAACCCTGTCACCGCCAGTTTAATTTAGAGTACAAAATTCCCTTGTGCTATAAACACAGAAAAGACAGTGGCTAAGAATAGCTGGGGATTCCCCGTGCGATGTATAGAAAATATGGCCTATCCTACCACCGAACATTAAGAGCAGTAGGTTCATGGATAACAGACCAATGAATGGTCACCTTTCAGTGACATGGGTCCTCTACCACGCTTGTGCATAAATGCGAGCTTGGCAGTGAAAGGGTTAAAAGTACTAAGATGGCATCAGAGAGTTCGCATAATGTTAACACAAGCTGCAAACGTTTGGGTTGAGGGGTTAGAACTGATCAGTGTACAGTCGGGTATACTAACCTTAAGCAGACCTTACTCTATCCCCCGCACCCCCACCTTCCTCCCAAAATCTCTCTCACCCGCCCTGCAATCCTTCCCCATATCCCCACCCCCACCCCACCCCTCACACCCCACCACCTAAATATACAACACCTAAAAAAATTCATTTAATATAATAAAATGTTGGGGGTTTTGTTGTTGTTGTTGTTGTTTTGTTGTTGTTGTTGTTTTGTTTTATTTTTTTGTTTTTTGGTTGGTTGGTTTGTTTTTTGGGGGGGTTGCATAATTCAATTTGCCATCGGTACCATTTTAAATGTTGTTTTTCATTATCTAAAAAATAAAAATAATTTTAAAAAAACCCTTTCATGTCTACCTTTTCATAAGACGTTACATGACAAAAAGATAAGGTGTGACACATCATCTGAGTTATTCAACTGCTCTCAGCCTGTATACTTTATAACAAACGTAGCTTAGCATCGTGTCAAACTGCACGTGAAACAGAGAAATAATAGATTAAGTCTTTAAAAACGAAAATAAAAATAATAATAATAATAATAATGAGTTGGATTGGAAATTACTGCCCTTTGCTTATTAGGAGCAAGATTTAGCTTCACTCCCCTTAATGCCAATATTCAGCAGCCAACTGACATCTCTCTCTCTCTCTCTCTCTCTCTCTCTCTCTCTCTCTCTCTCTCTCTCTCTTATTCATCGTCAAAATCAGAATGCAAGTTGTTCAGTCTGTAAGACACTGTCCTTTCATCCATCAAACTGAATAAATCCAATAATCGGTGACAAAAATAGAAACAAAACAAATAAAAATAGAAATTAAAAAAAAGATACGTATTTCTCTCCAACCCTCCCTCACCTCATCCCAACTCTGTGTGTGTGTGTGTGTGTGTGTGTGTGTGTGTGTGTGTGTGAAGACAAAATTCTTTATTTTCGAGGATAATAGATAAGTACCGATGTGCATCCTTACATCCAATACCCGTCCTGAACAGAATCTACGCTACACAATACTCGATAAATATCAATAAATATCAAAGAATAGTGTTAACAGAAATACACGACAGGGGAAAAAATAATCACACTCTCTATCTCTGTGTGTCTCTGTGTCTCTGTCTCTGTCTCTGTCTTTGTCTCTCTCTCTCTCTCTCTCTCTCTCTCTCTCTCTCTCTCTCTCTATCAATCTATCTATCTATCTATCTATCTATCTATCTATCTATCTATCTATCTATCTATCTGCACGGTGGTCTGGGAAAATGAACTGTAATATGGCCTGATGAAATTTTAGGATTCTTGTGGGGGGGTCGGGGGGGGGGGGGGCTCTTTTTTTTCTTTTTTCTTTTTCTTTCTTTCTTTTTTTTTCTCTCTCATGAAGTCTCCATGGAGAAAGAGAGAGAGAGTGTAGTGTGTGTGTGTGTGTGTGTGTCTGTGTCTGTGTCTGTGTCTGTGTCTGTGTCTGTGTCTGTGTGTCTGTGTGTCTGTGTCAGTGTGTCTGTGCCTCTCAAAGAATAGTGTTAACAGAAATACATGAAAGGAGAAAAAATAAACAAACACTCTCTCTCTCTCTCTCTCTCTCTCTCTCTCTCTCTATCTATCTCTCTCTCTCTCTATCTATCTATCTATCTATCGATCGATCGATCTATCTTATTCATCTCTGGGAGAGCACAATCTAGGGGAGGATATCGCGGCTGTCCTAACCGAGTCGAAGCAGGCATTCGCTTCTTCCCCTTTGACTGGCGAAGCCCGCGACCTGTGAGAAAAACGGTTGACTGCCGTGTAAGTCACACTGTGAAAATGATTGATCGATTGATTGATACGGATACTTATATAGCGCCTATCCTCGGTCGGAGACCAAACTCTAAGCGCTTTACAAACACGGGATCATTTGCAACAACAGGCTGTCTACCTGGGTAGAGCTGACTGACGGCTGCCACTGGGCGCTCATCATTCGTTTCCTGTGTCATTCAATCAGATTTCAGGCACACATACATACACACTCAGACAGACATGTAACATTTTACGTGCATGACCGTTTGGTTTATTTACCCCGTCATGTAGGCAGCTGTTCTCCGTTTTCCGGGGTGTGCATGCTGGATATGTTCTTGTTTCCATAACCCACCGAACGTTGACATGGATTACAGGATCTTTAACGTGCGTATTTGATCTTTTGCTTACGTATACACACGAAGGGGGTTCTTTAACGTGCGAATTTGATCTCCTGCTTCAAGCACACGCAGGTCTGCACATATGTTGACCTGGAGAGATCGGACAAAGTCTCCACCCTTTACCCACCAGACGCCGTCACCGAGATTCGAACCCTGCTCCCTCAGATTGAAAGTCCAACGCTTTAACCGTCCGGCTGTTGCACCCGTCAATTGACGCTGTGTGACATGACTGAACGTGAACGTGATTTATTTCATGTGATACACTAAGACAGAGGACAGTCAACGTCAGGTGACTACACACACACACACACACACACACACACACACACACACACACACACACACACATACACACACACATATATATATATATACACATACACACACACATACACACACACGCACGCACGCACACACGCACACACACACGCACGCACGCACAGCACGCACGCACACACACACACACGCACGCACGCACGCACGCACACGCATAATTCTTACCGCTTGGTCTGGGAAAATGAACTGTGATATGACCTGATGAATTTTTGGGATTCTTTGGGGGGCAGGGGGTGGAGGGTCTCTTTTTTCTTTCTTTTTCTTTTTTTCTTTCTTTCTTTCTTTTTTTTTTCTCCCTCATGAAGTCTCCATGGAGAAACAGAGAGTGTGTGTGTGTGTGTATGCGTGTCTGTGTGTCTGTGTCTGTGTGTGTCTTGGGGGTTGGCGGGGCGGCGCGCGCGCGCGTATGTGCGTGTATGTCAGTGTGGGTGTGCCTCTGTGTGTGTGCGTGTGTCTCATCGCATGTGTATGCATGTGTCAGTGCGCGCATGCGTGTTCATGTGTCTGTGTGTGTGTGTGTGTGTGTGTGTGTGTGTGTGTGTGTGTGTTGTATTGTATTGTATTGCATTGTATTGTATTAATCTTCAGTCATGATCAGTTTAT
>JAAQRG010303824.1:0-15402 GCA_011634625.1 Babylonia areolata
GTTTCATACTGGTAGAAGTGGGTACAATTGTAAAGGTATAGTTACATCCATAGCAGTGGTAGTAGGAGCTGGGCACTAGCAGTAGCATACCATGGCAATAGTAGTAGTTGTAGAAGAAGAAACGAAGACACTCTTCAATTCATTCATCATTTTGGTCAGCAAGATCTTTAGCCAGCAAGATCTCTCTCTCTCTCTCTCTCTCTCTCTCTCTCTCTCTCGTTAAAAAGTAGTGTGACCTCTGACCTTGATCCTCCAAGCTCGATGCTTGTGGAGCAGTTCCCGATCTTCGTCCCGAGCAGACGCAAACTTCCGAAGCTTCCTGTACTCTTCGATGTTCTCCATGGTCTTGGCTCGCACAAAGAAGTCCCGTAGATGAGAGGCTGTTTGGAAAAGACATGAATGCAGACTGGTAAGAGGGAAAAGAACACACACACAAAAAAGCTACATACACAGGAAGGAAGGGAGAGGATAAGGGAAAGCACTGAAGTGACACAGTCTTTTATTTGTCTCCCTTCGTTGCTTTTCTTTTTGTTTTTAAAATCTTTTTTATTTAATTCAAATTGATTTTTTTTTGGGGGTGGGGGTGGGGGTTCTTTTCAAACATTTTAAAGACATTTGTTCAATCATCTGTTCATTCATTATTCACTGAGTCAATCACTTGCTGATTCATTCATTCATTCATTCATCAATCCATTCATTCATATAAATTATTCATTGATTATATTCCTTCACCACTTGTCTTTCTGCATCTTTGTGTGGGATAAACAAGGAATGAGACAAAGACAGAAAGGAAATTAGTTTATATTGATAGGGGAAAAAACTGCATTGAACACACACACACACACACACACACACACACACACACACATGGCATACAGGCACAAGCATGGTGTTAGTAAAATGCATAGGAAAAAAAATGAACAAAATCAAAGAAACAAACACACACAACACACACCGCATTACACATCAGAATGGGGGATAGAGGGTGAGGAAGGTTCTGTCAACCATACACATCTGACAAACAGTATCGGAGAGAGAGAGATGCAAGAGACAGTTTCACACAGACAGCTTCAGTTTCTCAAGGAGGCGTCACTGCATTCGGACAGATGCATATAATACACTACACTGCATCTGCATGGCAGATGCCTGACAGCAGTGTAAGCCAACACACTCGTCAGGCCTTGAGTGCATGCATGTGTTGTGAACCTATCAAGAGTGGATTTCCTGTACATAATTTTTGCTAGAGGACAACACTTTTGTTGCCATGGGTTCTTTTCCTGTGCTGCCAAGCACGTTCTGTACACAGAACCTCAGTTTATTGTCTCATCCTAATGACTAGATGCTCAACAAATAGTAAAGAGTGGTAACTCTCTCCATTACACAAGGTACACAACTTCAAGTCAGTGATGCTTACGCTACCGATTCAGCTACCACACAGGTAAATAAAAGGTACATTGGAACAAACCCGGACACTTCCTCAAAAAAGGAAGCGCCGGGCCTGTATATTTACCTGTGTGCTAGCTGAATCGGTAGCGTAAGCATCACTGACTTGAAGTTGTGTACCTTGTGTAATGGAGAGAGTTACCACTCTTTTCTATTTATTAATCATATCGTCTCCTGGCCTCATTATTTGTATAATTTCGACTAGTTGCTCAGTTTGATTTTCCAGTCGAAGACTGGGAGAAAGGGCAAGCGAGAGTGGGATTTGAACCCAGACCCTCACAGACACGGTACTGGCAGATGGGCGTCTTAACCTTTCGGCCACCTTGCTCCTCACACACAGACAGACAGACAAGAAGGATCAAAACTGACCTTGCGACACAGTGTGACGTCCTGTCGTATAATTACCTGTGGAAAGAAAAAACAGGAGAATATGAGCATGTCATGAAAACCAAGCCCATGCTGACCACATAAACCAACAAGAAGCTTCTGTCCAACTTTTGCACAACAAAAAACCTAACATCTTTTTTTCTTCTTTTTTTTTTTTTTTTTTTTAATATACATTCATACATACGAATATGAGCATATGTTTGTTTTTGCATATATATATATATATATATATATAATTTGTAAACTTGTCCATATGCTGATGTTAGCAAGTCATGTGTGCCTGTGTGTGTGTGTGTGTGTGTGTGTGTGTGTGAGACAGACAAATAGGACAGACAGACAGACAGAGAATGACACAAAGGAAAAGATAAAGACAGAAGAACAAAGAAGACAGTCAAGGCAGTTGTGGTCAGGAGGTCAAAACAAAACAAACAAAACAAAAAAAGTGAACGGAGAAAAACCAGGCCAAAAAACATAGAAATAATGTAGACAAAAACACGGATAAAAGTTGAGAATCAAACATTCCTTGGAAGCTGGGGATGACAGGTTGGAAACAAATTAACAAACAAAACAAAACAGAAAAAGAAGCAAACAAACAAACAAACAAACAAAACCCAAAGAAAGGACTTGCAAGAAATTCTAACAAAACATTACAATGAACTGGCATAAAATTCTAACGTGAGCAGTAACAACTAACAACCAGAACAATCGAGTTAAAACATGCCGTATACTTGCCTGTGTCAGACAGTGACTGGAGGAAGGAATAATTTACATTCAACAACAACAACAATAAAACAAAACAAAACAGGACAAACGCTATCAGACACACACTTAAAAAGAAAGTGAAGCACGCATACACACTCTTAAAAAGAGGTAAACATTCAAACACATTTAAAAACCAAAAAAAGAAAAAGAAACACACATACATACACACGCTAAAATAAGAAAGAAAGGAAACACACATGCACACCATTTTTAAGAAAATGCAAACACACAAACATACTTTTAACAACAACAACAACAAAAAGACAAACACATACACTTTTAACAACAACGACAACAACAAAAAACAAAAAAAAAAACCCAGACATATACACATTTTCAACAAAAAGAAACACTGGGGAAAAAAATCCAGTCAGACAAACACACACACAAATTATAAATAAAAAGGGAAGGAAGTCAGATTTTGTCTTCCCTGTTTATTCAAAAACATTGATAAACAATCTGCACTTGGGCTTATCTGGATCTGAAGATTTTTTTTTAACTTATAAATAAACAAATGAGCAAATAGATAAAACAACCATATACCTTAAGCTTCACTGTGGTAACATGCATAGATACATTGACACTCGAAGAAAAGAAAAGAACAGAAAAATCTTTTAGAACCATTTTAAGAATGGAAGGAATTAAACTATAATATTCAGTGACAGAGGGAGAGAGAGAGAGAGAGAGAGAGAGAGAGAGAGAGTGCAGTAACATTTTGTTTTAATGAACTCTATTCAACATTCTGTTTTATAGCACAGTGTTACATAATTAATGTCAATGCACACACAAAGAGTAAGCCTCTTACTTGAACCAAATATGGATCGATAATGTATGCAACTAAAAATTTGTTCTACTAGTCTTCTGAACAGTACATTACAGTGTGTCAGCAGTTCATCTCAAAACAAATCATCCATTGAAATGATACTATTTTGCATGAACAGCCAACCAAATTTGGCCAAACAGAGTAAACCATAGGCCTAGTTTGCATCAGTTTGACATGGTACAGTATATGACACCAAAATGATACTATTTTGCATGAACAGCCAACCAAACCCATCCGTAAGAAAATGATTCACATGCATTGTGGGCAAACGCATGCATGTGGGGAATTTTATATATATATATATATATATATATATATATATATATCAGAGTTATGCTGTAATGTGGTGTACATTACATAGCGGAAGAGTATTATGGTTTTATTGCTTCATTGGTTCCAGTTACTTATTCATTATTCATTGTTTAAGTTTGTATGATTTTTTTTTATGTGCAGAAACAACAGTTTGTAAATGGTCCTTCAATGATAAAAGTTTTTTTTTTAAGTGTATATTTTGCAAGCTAACTGTCTCCAAGTGTCCAGTAGACAAGATCCTTGCTTGGTCGAGTGTAGACAGTAGGAGTGCCAGCATCACGGGGTACACCAATCAATTTTTTCTTCTTAACATCAATGCCAGACATCACAGATGCCTCAGATTTTCTGCTATGCTCTTTGGAAGATTTCAAAGATGATGATTGGGTTTTTGTTTTTGATTTATCCTTCTTCCCTTGTGGACTTTGCACAGGGAAGTTAAGTCGTTCAGAGCCCAGTCCTGATGTTGTAGTGTCTTTTTCTGATCTGGTTGCTTCGCTGGAGAATGTTGTGGTTTCTTTTTCTGATCTGGTTGCTTCGCTGGAGAATGTTGTGGTTTCTTTTTCTGATCTGGTTGTAGCACTGGAGACGTCATCTCTTCTGCTTGGGCCAATGAACTTTCTGAATTTATCGGGCACTACCCTCAGAACTGGCTGCAAGTACTGTTTCATAATGTTGCTGGGGTTAAACAAGGACTGGTACATGCTTTCAGGCTGAATGTTATTGCTCTTAAAGAGTGAGGTGACTTGCTGTGACCCAACCACTCGCTGTCTTTTCTTGTTCTGATGTGGAGTGCTTTTCGGAGCATGCTGCTGTTTGGCATCGCTATTCTGTGTGGAACTGTTGCTCTGTCTCCCTCTTTGCAGTTCCTCACCCCCACACTCTACTGCAATAGCAGGTTGTTTTGACAGAAAAACTTGTTCCCCCCAGTTAATGAATCCTTTTCTTCGGCATAGATCTTCCCCGCTGAAGGGTTCGATAGTTCTGGCCCAGTAACTGTCACCCTCTGCCCCTTCCTGTACTGGCCACTGTGACCAAAACTCTCGCCCTCCAGCACCAAAGACCCACGGTCTGTTTCCAGTTCCCTGACTCCCATCCCCTGGCAATCCAGGAGCACTCAGAGAAATTTTCCTCCCATGGCTTGGTTCTTCATAATTCCTCACTCTCCCTTTTGAATCTGAAGTGGCCATGTCTACTTCGTCACCAGACTCTCCAAAATTAGGAACAAACGATGTTTGTGTTCTTAGAGAGCCTGGCCTATTCAGAGATTTGCTTTCAAATGGTGTTTCCCCTTCTGAGCTGTCACTATGCGTTACGAAATGTTGGAAATCACTGTATGTGTCAAACTCTTCCGTCATAGTCACACACTCACTCATTGATCGTGATGGAGGTGCCTTTCTGAGCCTCTGCTTGATGTCACTGGACACTAAGCGAGACTCCATAGGTGGCAGAAGCTGAAGTGATTGCCAGAAGGTCTTGGCATAGCTCACTTCTTCCTGAGAGCAGCCCAAAAATATGGCGCGATGAGGCTGCTGCGTCAGATCCACCGTTTTCAGCGCCATGTTGTTTACTTGCTGCGTCTTAGCAGCGGTGAATGTGACCGAATGAAAACGTGTGCTGAATGAGAAGAAAACTTGTTCTTTATTCGGGTGACAAAAGTATCTTCAGTTCAAACTATCAAGAATAATGACCAGTAACATATCTGAAAGCAAAAAAAAATGTATCCACATAATGTCAGTTGTGTTGTTGTGGTTTTTTAATCGGGTGTTTTCGGTGTATTTCCGGCGCTTGGAATTTCTCTTCCGGTCAAATTCACGGCGACCTTGCACGCCAGTTTGCAGCAGACGAAAGTAGGTGTCCGTCACTTCAGTTATTTTATTTGCGAAAGTTCTTTAACTTCCAATATTCCAGTGATGTGGTCGCAAAGACTGGCCCATCCGGCTCGTAGTTTTAGCACCACGGCGTGTGTTGCTGGACGAAGAAGTCGAGAACCGTTTGACAAACGGTTTCCAGTGACAGGGAAACACGGGTCACAGTTTCGAAAAGGAGGGAGTGAGATGATGGAAAAACATTTGGCTGTTCACAGTAAGTGTAAATTGTCGCTTCTTTTAGAGTTAGAGTGAGATAAGAGATTGCACGAGAAGCGTTTTGCCTCATGTAGAGTTTACTGCAGGTTCTGTGTTGTTTGAGCGTTATTTCTGTGAGTGCCAACCTACAGCACACCATTTCTCTCTATCTGTATCTGTAGAATACGTTGCTATAGCCACTTATGACATAAACGCAACGGTGGGGGTGGGGGGGAGTGCGCAGCCTAGTATTACTGGTGTCCTGAGAGCCGTGCTTTTTCCAGTCACGAACAGTGCCAATGAAGGTGTTTCTGAACTGCGCAGTCTGAGATCTGCCTACTACAAATAAGTACAAAGGATCCTGAATTGTTCCTGATGTGATTGGGTTCTTGTGGTGTAATCGCCAGTAATAAACCTAGCTGAGAGGCGTTGGATTTTTTCTAGTTGGTTTATATCTTGCTGTAGGTATGGGGACCAGATGATGCATCCATACTCCAAGAGTGGGCGGATGAGGGCTAGATACGTGTTTTTCTTGCAGTGTTGAGGAAAGAAGGGCAAGTTTCTGCGGAGAAAGCCTAGGGTGTTTGCTTTCTTCGAGATGTTGGCAATGTGGGTGCCCCACTTCAGGTCATTGGAAAAGATGATGCCGAGGTATGGGTTGGAGGAAACGTGTTGAAACGGGGTATTACAGAGGGAGTAGTTGTAGTTGGAGGACTGTTGGATGCTGAGGATATATCTCTGTTTCTCTGTCTCAGTGTCTGTCTGTCTACCCCTCACGCCTCCCCCCCTCTCTCCAAAGTTCTGTTGATTCTTTAATGATAAAATGTACATGTATACAACTTACAAGCACACACACACACACACACACACACACACACACACTTTCAAGAACAAACAGGACATACATCTATATAATTATGTATACACGTGTACACATGCATAGATCTGCACACTTATTCCCATCAGACTAAAACATATCAGAGAGCAGGAAAAAGACTGATGAAATGGAAAAGCTAACTCATTCTACCCCACAATAACATGCCTGCTACAACTCCCCTGGACCAGCACCACATAAGACCACTTAATAAAAAAAAAATAAATAAATAAAAAAGGGGGGGGGGAGCGCAATAAAAGGGCTAAAATTGATGGAGAATGGTTGAACAAAGCTTCATTTTCACGCTTCAGGAATCCATCAGTGGTTCAGTTTAGAACACCAACTGTACCAAGCGTGAATAAACAACATTAGAATAGTGTGTTGGTGTGAGAATACTTGCACCTGCTCCACAGGGGAAGTAGTCATGGTACGATTCATCTTGCACCTGGAGCAGAGTGAGGTTAAATAAAAGTTTAAAATATTTGAGAAAGACACTTCTTGTGATTCAGATTACACTAAAATTAAATTTGTCTGGAGTGTATATATATATGTGTGTATGTATGTGCTTAAGCTCATGTATGTGAATGAGACTGCATGTCAGAGTGTGTGTCTGTGTGTATATTTGTGCACAGTGTGTGTGTATGTGTGTTTGTGTGTGTTTCTGCCCAGTGTGTGTGTGTGTGTGTGTGTGTTTTACTTTGGTATGATTTTTGTATCATGTATGCCTGCTTGTTAGAGAGAGAGAAGAAGAATGGAGAGAGCTGAAATGTTTACCACTTTATTTTGATTTGAAAAGCTAAAACTCATGTGTTAGTTATCCATTGTATGAATCTGTCAGCTTTGACATGTATGAAAATCATTTAAATAAGGAATAACTCAGTAAGTAGTAATGCTAAGTCTTAATTGCAAACACCCACTAATGCATTTCCCCCTTCATGTAATATAATTTCAGATGTGCAACCAACTGGCTTCTATGACAAGAAAAAAGGTGCCTTTCGAAACGTCCCTGAGATGATTCCAAACTTTGTTGTTCCAGATCTCACTGGTTTCCCTGTAAGTAATTAACTTCTGTGTTGTTTTTTTTCCTTTAAAAGGTAATATAGCTGGGATACACTGAGTTGCAGTACAGTATTGTGAATATATCAGAACACTTCTTGATTTTTCTCTTGGCATACACTGTCACACATAGTATTATGGCAGACCCAGTGCTCACTAGGGATGGGTGTTCAGGAGCCTGGTCTTGTGTCCTCAGGGGGAGGAGGGGGGGAAGGTGCTTTCTCTGATTTTGCTCACGCCACCCAGGTGTGAATGGGTACCTGACTTTGGTTGCGGAAGGTTAAAATGGCATAAAGAAAGGATTGGTCTCCACCTTCCTATGCAGAGCCCTTGACACAGTGGATAGTCATTGCCCTGAGGCGGCTGGTGGCAGTAAAAGGTGATTGGACCTCTTTTCTTTTGTTGTTGTTGTTGTAGTATGTAGGAAAAGCTGAAACCTTTTAATGATTATGAAATTACTGTTTATGAATCAAGGTAAGATTGATCTCCCTTTGGTCCATATTGATGGACAGACGCATGCACAACCACACGTGTGCGTATAACACACACACACACACACACACACACACATACACACCACACACACACCACACCAACCAAAAACTTGTGTACTGTGTTTTGAATCTTCATGCTGTATGCGTTCTTATAGTTCTGGTAAAAACTTGTCTTTGCTTGTGCCACAGATTGAAACTTTGTATATTTGTTATCAGAGTTTGTATGCTTATGGTCTTTTGGAAGACCGGAAAAGTCTTGTAAAAACAAAAGAACAGTTTACGGGGCTGGTAATAATAATAATAATAATAATGTATTTATATAGCGCTGAATCTTGTGCAGAGACAAATCAAAGCGCTTTCGCACCAGTCATTCACACGCATGTGTCACTCTAAAACTGTAGAAACTAAAGACAAGGAAGGGCAGGCAAGGGAGGCTATTTTGGGAAGAGGAAGGTTTTAAGGCCAGACTTGAAAGAGCTGAGTGTGGAGACTTGACGAAGCGAAAGAGGAAGTTCATTCCAGTCGCAAGGTCCAGAGACAGAGAAAGAATGGCGGCCAACAGTCGAGTGTTTGAATCTGGGTATGCGTAAACAGAGTGGATCCGAAGCCGATTGTAGGGTAATGTCTTGGAAAAAAAAAATTTTGCCCTTCCGAAGAGTTTGAAAAAGTCTTGGAATTTTGATGAACCCCTTTGACCAGTAACATTCAACAAAGAGCTGAGTAATGCATTCAAGGAATGTGCAAACACAAGATGGTGAAAATTGTAACATTGATACCAGGATATCCACCAGTCTGTTTTGTCAGTGATGTTGCTGTTTTGTGTGTGTGTGTGTGTGTGAAAAAAATTTTAAGTCTGGCCTGGAAAAGGTCTTGAAAAAGTAAGGAATTGTTGTGGTCTTTTTTTTTTTTTTTTTTTTTTTGAGAGGGTAGTGGGGGGGGACGGACCCTGCATTATGTTGTGTTTAAGTATGTGTGTATGTGTGAACACGTATATGTATGTGTTTAAGTATGTATGTGTATGTTTTACATTTATTTGCTTATTTATCATCTCTGTGTGTGTGCGCACACGCGCCTAGAGTTGACTTAATCAAGATGTTGCGCCTTTTAAATATTATTATTAGTAGTAGTAGTATTTTAATGTATTTATCTCTTTTATTTTATTTTTTTTATTTTTAGTTTGTTTTTTGGGGTTTTTTTTTGTTTTTTTTACTTTATTTATTTTATTTTATTATTGGTTTTTTTTTGTTTTTTGTTTTTTTTTGTTGTTTTTTCTCAAGGCCTGACTAAGCACATTGGGTTATGCTGCTGGTCAGGCATCTGCTTGGCAGATGTGGTGTAGCGTATATGGATTTGACCGAACGCAGTGACGCCTCCTTGAGCTACTGATACTGTGTGTGGTTTCTCAAGGCGGCGGTCAGTGCACCAGTCAGGCCTTGAGCGCATGCATTTATTTCTCTACCTACCTGAGCAAATATATCCTACAGAATTATTATTTATTTTATTATTTTATTTTATTTTATTTTACTTTATTTTGTACGCTTATAGTTGACTTCATCAACTTTTTGCGCCTTATACATATTATTATTAGTAGTAGTAGTTCTTTTTTTTTTCCTTTTTTTTTTCCTCAAGGCCTGACTAAGCGCGTTGGGTTACGCTGCTGGTCAGGCATCTGCTTGGCAGATGTGGTGTAGAGTATATGGATTTGTCCGAACGCAGTGACGCCTCCTTGAGCTACTGAAACTGAACTGAATTGAACTATGCCAGAGGACAACACATTTGTTGCCATGGTTTCTTTTCCAGTGCGTCAAGTGCGTGCTGCATACATACAGCGCCTCAGTTTATCGTCTCATCCGAATGACTAGATGCTGGGTTTGATTTTCCAGTCGAATTTTTTGGGGGAAAGGGTTGAGAGAGGGAAATCGAACCTAGACCCTGATGGACAACACTGTATTGGCAGATAAGGGTCTTAACCCATTCTCTGTGTGGTGTTGCAGTTGAAGCCGTACGTGTCGTACAAAGTGAAAGATATCCACCAGAGCAAGATGACGGCCCGCGACTTGTTCCAAGCCACCTACGCCACCGAGATCACCAGAGACGTCAAGGATGGCAAAGTGGTTGTGAAAGATGGAGAATTTGTGAGACTGTACACAGGCGATGATGAAAAGAGATAGTTAGGTGTGGGGGAGGGAGGGGGGAGGTTTGTTTGTTTTGTTTACTCTCATTTTTTCTTATTTTATGGGGGTTGGGGGGTGGGGATACTTTCAGATGTGAGAACATTGGAATGCGTTTACATAATGTATGTTGCAGTGGTTTTTAAAAAGTCAGAAGCAGCAGTAAAGTGTGCGTTATGTGATGCGATAATGCTCTGTGTGTGTGTGTGTGTGTGGAAGTATATGTGGGTGCAAGAGAGTCTGAATTTTGGAAGATAACCCAGGTCATATAATAAATGTCATGAATTTTCAATTGAAAGGCTAGTTTTGTCTTTACTTTCTGTGAGAGAGAGAGAGAGAGAGGGAGGGGGTGTCTTTAGTATAATTGGAAGGGTGGGAATTGTTCATATTATTTGGATTTCTGTAAAGGCTTTTTGACGAGTGTGTGTGTGTGTGAGTGAGTGTGTGTGTGTAGACATGGATTTGTACCTCGAGTGTGTGTGTGTGAGTGAGTGTGTGTGTGTGTAGACATGGATTTGTACAGGCACAGATATGCATAGAAACTGACAAACACAGAGACAGACAGACACAGATCAGACAAACAAACGAAAGGTGCTCCTCAAAGCTTGTGAACTCTTTCAGAATTTGCAGTCTCAGTTTTCCACAGTTCAGAAACCTCATACAACCAATAATATAAATTGTGACAGTTAATGTCACATGTGCGCGCGCACACACACACACACACACACACACACAGAGAAAGAAAAAAAAAGCACTTGGCAAGAAACCTTTATTACATAAATTCACCCCCACCCCCACCCACTCCTTTAAAACACCCTGTCAACAAAGAATTTCATTAACAAATAATATATTTTTAGAAGTCACCTTTAACTCAAGTCAGCACTATTTCAGTTTATTTCACATCGATGTAAAGTGAGTGTGTAGGGTGGTGGGGAGAGAACAAAGTTTAATTTAAAAAAAAGAAAAGAAGAACCCATTCAATTTCCACACAGTAAAAAAAATTGTTTGTGGGACTGTAGCTTACGTCACAAGTATAAAGCAGGTGTTCACTGTCTACAGTTCAACCCACATGTCATTGCAAAGCGGCTTCAACAACAACAACAAAAAGAAGAAAATTTGCATACATATACCTATGTGACCTTACCTTCAGAAAAAACAAAAAGTACCGTGGAACTGGATGGAATGAACTATGCTGAAACATAAGTACCAATGGATGAGCGTTCTCAGATACTTGCTAATTGATGTATAAGTGCAGACAAATAACCCCCGCCACCCTTAAGAGAAATAATAATACTTATGAATAAACAGTAGTGACAAGATGAAATCTGCTCTGTTCGGTCTCTTTTACACACACACACACACAGACTCAGTTAAACACATATAAAATACAGTCACACACACACACACACACACACAGATGTATAACAATATCGGGATGAATAAAAAAGACCAGCTCTGTTCTACGCCTACACTGCTTCCAGTTTACACCACTCTGGCAGGTCCGTTCTCAAAACTTCAGTCTTGGAAGTTGAATTGAATTCTGCTTCTTCCATTGACGAAAAGAGAAGCAGAAGAAAACAGGGAGAGAGAGAGAGAGAGAGAGAAAAAAAAAAATCCAACTGACAACAAACAACAACAAACAAAAAAGAAAATGAAAGAGGTCCCAGAATGTTAAATTTGTATCACAGTCCATTGTATTAAAAATAAAATAAAAGAAAAATTCCTGTCCTGGACGGATAGAAGCTAAAAATGCAAGGAATGTGTTTGTGTGTGTGTGTGTGTATGTATGTATATATATATATATATACATATATACACACACACACACACACACACACACACAGAGCAGCGTTTCAGAGATCAATGAACATGGACGGCAATGGAATGTACAGAGCATGAGTTTCAACTAACAGACAAATGCCTTTCAATATTTTACAACACATGACGTGGACCACAAGACCATTGCTCCCATCTACAGAAATAATACTTTAGTTCAATTCATATCACAGCTATTCCGCACACAGATTCAATGATAATCTGCCATCATGAAGATATTACAACAATAAACATGTGTATAGTGCACATCTATCTATTCACTCAAAGTATGCCAGTTGTTTTCCTGGTGATCTGCACACAAACAATATAACTTAAGTCCATGGTCTATCTGATACAATGCACCCATACAGGGAAGATTTGGGAAAGTTTGCAAGCGCTTGACATGCAGTGCTGCTTAAAGCTAAAAACAATTGAAAAGGTTTTCTGTAAATAAATCTACTTAGGCAGTGAATAAAACTACATTGTACGCTTTGAGAAAAAGAAAAAAAAATCCTCAGCACAGCAAGAGGCACTATTTATCTCAAGCAGTGATCAATCAAGTTGCCGATAAACATCATTTCACTCCAAGAAGCACAAGTAATATGAAACAAAAACTGTCCTAAATGCAGAAACTAACTGTCCTAAATGCTTAAACGAATCTGCCCCTTCCTATCTCTGTGGCTGCCTTCACCTCTGCACCCCATCTCACTCTCTACAATCAGCTTTTCAGATGCTGTCTGTTTCTGCGTTCCCAGATTCAAACCCTCCACAACTGGCCACTAAGAATGAGCACCCTCTTTCGCTTGGTCAAATCTCTGCACTCAGCTCAAGTCTGGTGTTAACCCATTCAACTGTTGGGAGTTTACAGTCTCAGCAGGCTTCCCTGTCAGTGCAGAAAAATGCAGAAAATATAATGAAATCAACCGGTTTTCCCTTCAAATACTGAAATCAACCGGTTTTCCATTCAAACTGACATATGTCAACACAGCTGGAAGTACTGTAGAAGTTAATTCCCTTTGCTAGTGGTTTATACGTAATATGTAGGAACGTGGAAATTGTTTTGATGAAGCAAATTTGGATGCAGGTTCAGTAAGTTTTATTTTGCCTCTTTCCAAAACAACTATTCCTTCCACTCCCTCTCTCCAGTCCAGTTTCTATCCACATATATTTACAAATTTTGTCTTCCATCCATTTGAATCAGTCTTGCATGTGTGTGTGTGTGTGTGTATCTGGCGAGTAAGTGCTTTGATTTGTCTTTGCACAAGATTCAGCACTGTACACAGTATCATTATCAAAACGGATATTCTGCTCCAGTTATAATGCCAAGAGAACATTAAGATCAGTCTTTCTTTTTGTCTGAAGATTCATTGAAACAAAAAAAACAACAATAATTTTTCTTAAGTGTCATTTTGGAGTGAAAGAAACTTTTTACCAAAAACCAACAAAAACAAAATGACAGCTGCAACAGAATATTCAATGTACAATAACAACAAAGAGGCACAGTCCCCGTTGACAATCAAAGAGATGAAATACGGATTTACATTCTTGTCTTCATAAAATTATATTTTCTCTGGTCCCCATTGACAACCAAAGAGATGAAATACTGATTTACATTCTTGTCTTCATAAAGGTATATCTTCTCTTCAGTCAACCCTCATGCAAACATGCATGTGTGTGTGTGTGTGTTTGTGTGTGTCAATGTGTGCGCGCCTACACTGACATGTGCAAAGCTCTGAAAATAACATCAGACACCAATACTTAACTCTGTCCAAGCCAATACTCTCCTGCATTCACAGCATACATACACTTCGAAAACATATCATGTCAATATTATGAGCACTCGTACACACACACATGCACCTTTTGCTGGCTTCTTGTTTCGTGTACCGCTTTCAATGAAAAGATGTTAACTGTGAAACACACATCTTCTCACACAAGCACACACATAAACACACATTCTCTGAGAACACACACACACACCTTACATCATTTCACAATTTTGTACTTTAAAAAAAAAATATATAACCATTTGTGAACAAAAAAAATTCCAGCAAACAAACAAGGTGTGAACGATACATAATAACAAATATACAATTTGCTTCACAAAAATCAAACCACTAATAATCATGGCGTTTGGCGTGTTGAGCATAAAACTAGTGATGTTATAACAAAAATAAAGGCTATGTGCTCAGGCACACAAGCAAACAAAAAAATGTATGCCCACATACAGGCATGTACGAACACACACGGAAAAACCAGCCATACATACAAAGAAAGTATGTACACAATCAGGCAGTTACATTACAGGTAAAAAGCAGTAATCCTTGTCAAACACTGTATATGCACCCCATCAACACACACGTATGCACATTCACACACATTTGAACACATACTCAACACGCACAACTGTGGAAAAAAAAAAACACACACAAAAAAAACACACATACAACTCCACAGCCAAGCGCTGCCTACGACGAGACCCCCTGCGCTTTCTGCCGGATGAGCTCTGCGTTGCGCTTATCTTGCTCGTGACGCTCGTGCAGCTTCTCGAGGTCAAGGACTTCCACCGAGGGCTCTTGCGGAGATGGCGGCCGCTGCTGGGAGGTCTTGGAAGGCTTGGCGATGGGGGACAACTGCGAGGCCAGCTCATAGTTATTGTAAGGGTTCGGCCGGGGCTTGACTTGTGGTTTGGGGACGTTCTTGGCGTATTCCATGGCCTGCCGGACAGACATGGCACAGGTGTTGGTATCAGTTTAACAGTTTTCAGTTTCTCAAGAAGGCGTCACTACGTTCTGAAAAATCTATTCACGAAACACCACATATGCAAGGCTGATGCCTGACCAGCAGCTCCTTCTCCTTCTTCTTCTTCTTTGTTCATGGGCTGCAACTCCCACGTTCACTCGTATATACACGAGTGGGCTTTTACGTGCATGACCGTTTTTACCCCGCCATGCAGGCAGCCATACTCCACTTTCGGGGGTGTGCATGCTGGGTATGTACTTGTTTCCATAACCCACCGAACGCTGACATGGATTACAGGATCTTTTAACATGCGTATTTGATCTTTTGCTTGCGTATGCACACGAAGGAGGTTCAGGCACTAAGCAGGTCTGCACATATGTTGACCTGGGAGGTCGTAAAAATCTCCACCCTTTACCCACCAGGCGCCGTCACCGTGATTCGAACCCGGGACCCTCAGATT
>JAAQRG010303828.1:7500-15485 GCA_011634625.1 Babylonia areolata
TGACTTCAAGTGCGCAGTTCTGTGGGTCGTTAAACTCAGTTTTACCGCTTCCAGAGATATATCGTGTTAGAAGAGTTCACGCTGAAGGTCAAAGCGTTCAAGGCTGGTGATACATGCTTAAACAAAACAAACAAACAAAAACAAAAACCACTTATGTACTGGGCTGAACATTTAAATTCTTCGATTTTCCATTGCATCCAAACTACAATCCCCAGAAAGAGAAGTTTGTTACCCATTTTACAACGACCCATTCGACAGTCACACACTGTTGAAAAGGCTGTTTTCCCACCTATCACTGTCACAGAGAAGAATAGCGCGCGCACACACCAATACACGCGCATATACGTATCCACACGCACAGTCATGCATTCACAAAGTAACACACACACACACACACACACACACACACACACATCCACACCATCCACACTGTTGCAGCATATATTGTCGCAGATGCAGTTCTTTTTTTTTTCTTTTTTTTTTTTTTTTTGCATCGACACTCCCAGCATATATTGTCACTAGTCAATGTGTGCCGAATCGTTACATCGACAATATGCGCCGTGAGGGTCGTTACATATTGTCGCCGGCAATCTCATCACAGGTATTGGTATGTCACAGGTCCTGACTATTATAGATTGTATTTGTATTTGTATTTCTTTTTATCACAACAGATTTCTCTGTGTGAAATTCGGGATTTTTTTTCTTCAGAATATTGCCAGGAACAACCCTTTTGTCGCCGTGGATTCTTTTACGTGCGCTAAGTGCGTGCTGCACACGGGACCTCGGTTTATCGTCTCATCCGAATAACTAGCGTCCAGACCGCCACTCAAGGTCTAGTGGAGGGGGAGAAAATATCGGCGGCTGAGCGGTGGTTCTTTCCATTCTCATCACAGACATTTGGTGTTTCACAGGTCCTGACCATAACAGTTCTTTCCATTCTCATCACAGGCATTGGTGTTTCAAAGGTCCTGGCCATAACAGTTCTTTCCATTCTCATCACAGGCATTAGGTGTGTCACAGGTCCTGACTATTACAGTTCTTTCCATTCTCATCACAGGCATTGGTGTTTCACAGGTCCTGACTGTTACAGTTCTTTCCATTCGCATCACAGGCATTGGTGTTTCACAGGTCCTGACAGTTACAGTTCTTTCCATTCTCATCACAGGCATTGGTGTTTCACAAGTCCTGACTATTACAGTTCTTTCCATTCTCATCACAGACATTGGTGTTTCACAGGTCCTGACTATTCCAGTTCTTTCCATTCTCATCACAGGCATTGGTGTTTCACAGGTCCTGACAGTTACAGTTCTTTCCATTCTCATCACAGGCATTGGTGTTTCACAGGTCCTGACAGTTACAGTTCTTTCCATTCTCATCACAGGCATTGGTGTTTCACAGGTCCTGACTATTACAGTTCTTTCCATTCTCATCACAGACATTGGTGTTTCATAGGTCCTGACTATTCCAGTTCTTTCCATTCTCATCACAGGCATTGGTGTTTCACAGGTCATGACTATTACAGTACTTTCCATTCTCATCACAGACATTTCGTGTGTCACACGTCCTGACCATTGCAGTTCTTTCCATTCTCATCACAGACATTAGGTGTGTCACAGGTCATGACCATAACAGCTCTTTCCATTCTCATCACAGACATTAGGTGTGTCACAGGTCATGACCATAACAGCTCTTTCCATTCTCATCACAGACATTAGGTGTTTCACACAGGTCCTCACCATCGCGGTTCTGGCCATTCTCATCACGGCTCCTATTGGCGCACTGCTGATTGCTTTGCTGGGCCCTCGGCTGCTGCACAAGACAGAACCCGGACACACGGTGGAGGACGGGGAAGAGAAAGAAGAAGAAAAAGCGGAGGACTTCGGTGAATCTCCTGCTTGAAGCTAAAATGCGCAAAGAGCTATCTTTTCTCGCGTTGCTCCAGAGTGGATGTGAATTGTTAGGCTTGGTTTCTTAGGCAGATGTAATCAGTTTGAACGAAAGTTGTCTTTGTGGGGTGAATGTATTATATCATGTGTTTTCCCTGTGGACAGAGAATGGGGAACAAGAAAGAGAAATTGATGTTTCTCTGATATATTGAGGAGAAACGGTTTACGCTCTGCAAACCAAATGACAGTATGACAGTGTGTGTGTGTGGAGAGAGAGATTCGGATTCGGATTCGGATTAGGATGATTTATTCATATAGGCCATTGCCCCTCATGAAGGGGTGCAGTATACAACATTATTAAACATGCAAGTGCACAAGGCGAAACAATCATCAAAGGAATTATGAGATCATTATTGATCTTAACTTAAATGCTTTTTATATGTAAATGGACAAGTTCTTTACAATGCTTTCTTTTTTAGATGCCATCAAAAGACTTAGCCGAAACTGATTTGGAAACTTAAAATACTTTCGTGGAATATACTGTTCTCTTAATTTACTTAAAGCAGGATAACATAAAATAAAGTGTAACTCATCTTCAACACCACTTCTACACAGAAGGCAATTCAACTCATCCACAGTATGCTTTCTGTACCGATAATAATGTTGAGCAATTTCTGAAATACCTAATCTAAATCTTGCCATTATGAATTTCAAATGTTTGTCTAAGCTAAATTTGCAAGTACGTTTTTACTTCATGATTAGTACAAAATGTTCTGTACATCTCAAACCGGTCGCTGTCTTCCTTATGTGAGTTCCATTCCTGCCACCTGCAAACAATCAATCTTTCTTTAAATTCAATGAAAAACTGTTTAATTTCCTGGACACCTTGATTCATCCATACATATCCAAAACCATATTGGTATAATTTACATCGAATATTTGACGCCCAATCTCTTTTACCTTTTTCATCTAAATCATGTAATATCCTATAGGCTTTACGTGGCAGTCTGTGATTATCCATTCTCGTTAGCTTCAACCAGTACCGAATACAACGTATCGTAGAATTTATATAAATTGGATATCTATTAGTTTCGCCATGTACAAGATCATTGAGCGTTCGCATTTCAATCCCCAGAAACTTTTTTTAAAGCAAATAAGTATACTTTTTCAATATGGCATGCTGAAGTATCAAGGCCCCAAAGTTCTGCACCATACTGGACAATGGGTTGAACCTGTAAATCAAATAACTTGAGAAACAAAGATAAACTGTCATTATTCAAATTACGTAATTGTCGCAAAATACATAAAACTGCATTCTTACCTTTACTAGACAAATCGATACAGGTTGCAGTGAAGCTAAGTTTTGTTAAAAACAATATACCTAAATATTTATAAGCATTAACTACTGGCATCACAAGATTATTATATGTCCATCTTTCTCTTGCGGCTAAATAACCACCTTTTCGAAACACAATAATATTAATTTTATTCAAGTTTACTTTTAATTCAAGAGAACAAGCTGCTCAATGTAAATTGTTCAACTGAGTTTGCAAACCAATTACTGTTTCTGAAAGCAAAACAATGTCATCTGCCAAAAGTAAAATAAAAAGCTCAAAATAATCAAGAGAGAATCGTGCCCCATGCTTGCCATTTTCTATAACTTATCTTGCAAGTTCATTTATAATGAGTGAAAATAGTATAGGGCTTGTGGAGAGAAAGAGAGAGAGAGAGAGTGCGCCCGTGCGTGCGTGCATGCGCGCGCACGCGCGCACGCGCGCGCGCGCGTGTGTGTGCGTGCAAAAATAGTGTGATAATGAAACACATAGATGCATTTCCACCCCATTCACATACACGTATCCCTTCATGTAATACAAATTCACTTCCAGCACAAGCATAAAGAAACCAAATCACAATTATTATTAAAAGAAGCATTAGACTAATAGATTAAGATTTATATCATTGTTAATCTTTTGGACAGTCAATGAGATGATTCTTCCGACTTTTTCCTGAATAAGTTGTAATTCATAATACTTTTTAAAGTGAATGGAAGATTATTCCATTATTTTCAACCAGAGTACCAAAAAGCTGGATTTGTGAAGGTAATTTCTTTTGTGAAGCACATGGTTGTGTCCATAGTCATTACTTTTAAAAGTGTCTGTAATCTTTTTGGAACATTTCCATGTATATATGATATTATGCTCGCAAACAGCATTCTTGAAGAACAGCCTGTTTTGATAAGGTAATATATTAAGTTGTTTTAGTCCACAGAGGTTATGGAGCTTGTTTTATCAGTACTGCTTTCAATGCTCTTTTATACATTACAGTGAATAAATTTCATAATCGTGTTGCTACTATTGTCCCTTAATGTTGACGCGTAATCCAGTACTGGTAGAACATGTCCACGAAAAATTTGTTTTCGTGATCAGACATTGGACTTTTTATTTTTTGCAAACTAATGTATTCTGTTGGAGAGACGTTTACTCGAATACTTAGCGTGGCCAGTCTAAGACTGTCAATGAAGACACCCATAATTTTTATGTGAATCTGCGTCTTCAACTTCACTGATGCCTAGGAATAGTGATTTGAAGTTATGTTTCGTCTTTGTCTTTTTTGTTGTGCACATATACACATGCACTCCTTTTTCTGTGCACTTTAAGGCATATGATTCAATTGTGTCTTATCATGAAGTCATGGCGTAATACATGTTTGCATAAAATTGTAATATTTTACTATGTATAGCGTTTTGAGTCCTGTTTTCAGAGGTGCTCATTTATATATATATATATATATATATATATATATATATATATATCTTATATAAGTGTTGCAAGTATTCATATCGGTGAAATTATTTTGCCTGAGTAGTTTACAGTTAATGTAATTTCTATCATTTACTTTCTCATGTATTTGTGTTCCAGTACTGTCTTTGGTGTTTGTCACATTTTATTTTTACAGTACATATTCAGATCGCATAGTTTGGAGTGGGCATCAGTTTAGCCCCTCCACACAATGAAATAAGTGAGAAAAAAGAGTGGGTGCGGGGATGGGAGAAGTGGTGTTGGTGAGCCTGTCCAATAAAATTTCGGAATTTTTTCTAAATTTTGATATTTGTGTTTTGACAAACAACAAAGACCCAATCAAGACCGAAATCAATGTCAGCGGTCAACAGCCGTTTTTTGTTTTTTTGTTTTTTTTTTGACTCACTTGTGTAAACAAAGTGAGTCTATGTTTTAACCCGGTTTTTGGTTGTCTGTGTGTGTGTGTGTCCTTGGTAAACTTTAACATTGCAGTTTTCTCCGCAAATACTTTGTCAGTTGACACCAAATTTGGCAAAAAAATAGGAAAAATTCAGTTCTTTCCAGTCATCTTGTTTAAAACAATATTGCACCTTTGGGATGGGCACAAAAAATAAAAAAATAAGCCAAATTATATGGAAACTGAATTTATGTTATATATATATATATATATATATATATATATATATATATATATATATATATATATATATTCTCTAAACTTGGCACTTTGATCTGATTCGACACAACAAGAACAGTCATTTTTATCATTTTTTTGTTCAAATAGGAACTTCTTTTGCTAAGCATGGAAGTTATATTTATTTTGCAAGTCTTTGGTGCAGATAGTAAAAAAAAGGGGGAAATTACTCTGTAATTAATGCTAGGGGGCTTAATTTGCTTTAAACTGATCTTTCTCATCTTAAACATTACATTTTGAAATTATACTCAATACATAAAAAGCTTTTGTGTTTTACTCTCAGTGTACAGGGCTTTCGCTATGTTCATTCGCCCAAGTGGTCTTTTTCGGAAAATACTAAAATCAATACGACGAGTGGACTTTATAGATCTACTGGCTGAGCCCTGAAGGTCATGGGCAAAAATCAATTGCATACACATATTTATACATATTCAAAGCGCGTGCTCATATTCTTCGCGAGCGCGAACGACGCCATTTTGTTTCAAGTTGTTGAGACCTGCCGGCTCAATCCTATATTCAATCGACAATACACGATAATGTGTGATGGAAAGTTGGAGAAGGAGACCGTTAAATATTTATTCAGAGAAAGATTTGTGAACGCCTCATCACTTACTGGATTATGCCCCAAACTGCCATAAAAATATCCACAGAATCAGTAGGAAT
Organism: Babylonia areolata; assembly: GCA_011634625.1. Lineage (NCBI taxonomy): Eukaryota > Metazoa > Mollusca > Gastropoda > Neogastropoda > Buccinidae > Babylonia > Babylonia areolata. Next base: position 13,542 of record JAAQRG010303828.1, read on the forward strand.
TCACAGTTAAAAATAATAAACCATGAGAGTTAATACCATTGAATTGATGAAACGTAAAATTTTCCAGTCTTGACTTTTCTCAAAGTGAAGTCCTTTTCACTTCATACGACGTTTAAAAGTACTTGTACTTGGCTCTACATGTTATTAGTTTAACAAAATACTCAATTTTCATATCAACTTTAAAACTATAAAACTAGAATTAACATAAAAGAGAAATTGAATCGACCATGTCAACCGGGTGCAACTAAACTTGTGCATCTATCTAGATCCAGAGAAAACGCCTAAATGTTGCAGTGTGGTTGCGGCGATTACCACGTCTCCTTTACCGCTGTCTTGAAAAGAATTTTTAATTGCCCTTAAAGATTTTTTTAATGCCCAAAATACACCAGAATAATATGATTTAAACAGCTTTCTCACTGCGAATACCACAATCGATTTATCGCCCTTTAAAAAAGCATGTTTAAATATTATATTTTTGAGCCACGGTAGTGTAATGGGTAAGATAGTTCCTTCTCACCCGAACACGTGGGGTTCGAATCTGCCGTTAGGACTGGGTTTTTTTTTTCTTTTTTTTCTTTTTTACCCGAAGCTTTATAATAACAAATACAGAACACATTTTAACGATCAGATTTTTTTAAAAGTGTATCACAGGTGAGTCTCGAAGGCCTTGCCTCTTGTTTTTTTGTGTGTGTTTTTTTGGGGTTTTTTGTGCGTGTGTGTGTGTGTGTGTGTGTGTGTGTGTGTGTGTGTGTGTTGTTGTTGTTGTTGTTGTTGTTGCCGTTGTTTTGTTGGGGTTTTTGTTTATGTTTTTGTTTTGTTTTGTGCTTTGTCTTGTATTATGTACACTTTTCTTTTTCCAGTCTCCTGTGAAAACCCAAAGTCTGATAGTATCATAATAGCATCATTTACTTTTTTCTTTCTTTTCTTTATGATTATTATCATTATTATTATTATTTTACTTCTGTTTTGCTTCTTTTCACTTTTGGTTTGCTTTACTGACCAGCTTATTTCATACACACATGACGACATGATGTTTACAGCCTAATTACTTTATGAAGGCTATAACTAGATCTGTTTATGCGCCACAACATGTCAAAAGTATTATATATGTGGTCCTTTATATAATGTGGAAATATGCTATGCATTTTGTATTTTAAGAAAATGATAAACGAATTCAATAATATCAAATTTACATACTTCCGCGTGAGTGCTTGCATAAGTGAGTATGCGCGTCCTCGCAAGCACGTGTGTGTGTGTGTGTGTGTGTGTGTGTGTGTGTGTGTGTGTGTGTGTGTGTGTGATATTTCAAAAAATTTGAAATGTGTAAATTAGCAAATAACTGGAAAAGGAGAGAGACAGAGACAGACACAGGACTTGTAGAGAGAAACAGTCAGAAGCGGAGAGATACAGAGGGAGTATATGGAGATGGATCGAGAAGTGACATAATCAATGAACGTGGACGGCCGTGAATGCGCGCGCGCACACACACAACACATCAGAACACAGAAACATACATGCACGCACGCAAGCACATATGAATGCACACACACAGGCACACACACATACACACATTCACACGCGCATGCACGCGCGCGCGGCACACACACATTACAATATACCAACGTGAACTTGATAAAATTTAAAATGAGCACATCTATGACTGAAAATGGCCTCGGCTTCTCTCTTGAAAACAAACAAACAAACGAAACAAAAACAAAAAAACTGATGCTTTTGAAATCAGGGTCTGATCCTGAAAAGCTTACTGTAGGCATCGTCCTAAAATACACACAAATTACAAAGTTTTGAGCGTTTTTCTCACATCAAAACTTTTTTGGATAAAGACCACATAATAATAATAATAATAATAATAATGACAGTTTTTATATAGCGCTGAATCTTGCGCAGAGACAAATCTAAGCGCTTTTACACCAGTCATTCACACGC
>JAAQRG010303841.1:0-15411 GCA_011634625.1 Babylonia areolata
AACCCCCCAAACACAAACCCACACCAACCTCCACACAAAGCCACACATGAAGGCAAAGCCATGGACACTGACCTCATGCTCACTGTTGTGTTTCTTGGCCAGCAAGGCCTGGTTCACCTTCAGCACGATCCAGTCAAACAGAGCGCCATAGATACACTTGGCCATGGCGTCTCGGGTGGCCACCGCCTGCACACACAGTGTACACACTGCATTAGGCCACCCGAAAATGGAGTATGGCTGCCTTCATGGCAAGGAGAAAAAGATGGTCATTTGGGCATCTTTGATTTTAGGGGCCTTATTCATGTGGACTGATGTGTATATCGGGCGTAAAGCAAAACGTCTGGACTTTGAATGTCAAAACTTTTACCACAGCAAAGTCGGTATTCATGGGGCGGGCGTGAAGGTCTAACAATGAACAACTGGACTTCTCACAATTTGTTCTTGACAACGCCTTCGTTCTTATTTAGAAATGGATTTTCCCGAATAAGTTCCCATATGCGCATGCTTGTCAGCTGCTGCACGGATTGAAATTACGCTTGGTTTGTTCGGCCTGGAGTTCACTGGTTTGTTGTGTCCAGAGGGCATCACTAACATGTGCAATCGTGCGGCATGCACGTGGTTGTTATGTTTTGAAGCACCTGTGTGTGTGTGTGTGTGTGTGGGTGTGTGTGTGTGTGTGTGTGGGTGTGTGTAGTTATATTTCTTATGTAAATTGTTTCTGTTTGTTGTATTTTAATGAAAGGCTCAACAGAAATAAACTTATCATTATCATCATTATCATTACTATTATCATCATCATCATCATCATCATCTTCATCACCATTATCATCATTATACACTTCTAGCAGGTGCATTCCAGTCCACTGAAGTACTTAACAAAAATAAACACGCCGTTTGTCTTTAACAAACTCTGGGTGTACGGCGTGTAGTCTAGCGGAATCGTTGGACTAAAGTTCAGCCGTTTTCGTCTGTGTTTAGACTCAGACTTCGTCAAAGTCTTCCGCCATGATACCAACTTTTGATAGATTGTCTCTGACAGCATGTTTAGTCCGAACATGTCTGTTTACACCTGCCCCATGTATACGACCCCAGAAGTATTCACTGACAGAGAGAGAGAGATGCGTGCATGCGTGTGTGCGTGCATGCGTGCGTGTGTGTGTGTGTGTGTGGGGGGGGGGGTGTGGAGGGGGGAAACAATTAGCTTTAAAATGTCAAATTCATTGCAGATAATACCAGACTTAAGACTTTGGTATTAACAAGAAGAGACAATGAATCAAACCATGTTGTGCACAGGCCAGCATCTGCAATGGTCATCGCATGCCTTTCAAAACAAAGGGAGATCATCTCTATACTGGAATACCTCACAAAAAAAATTATTCGGTCTTCCCATTTGCACCCCTTTGACCATTTTTCTAATGATCATTGAAACAAATTCTTTTCTTTCAGTACCAAATTTAGTTTCAAATTCAGCTCTTTTCACACATTCCAATAATAAAGGCCATGCATTTCTGGGAAGGGCACACAAATTTGTGAAAAAGCAAAAAATGTTTGCAATCATTTTACTGATGCATTTTAATTTCTTATAACAACAGCACATTTACATGTTGTTACACTGATTAATAGCAGTCATTATATCATTTTCAGTTAAAATCATAATTTCTTCTGCTTAATATGGCAGTTATATTGATGCAGATATTTGCCAGGAGCAGCAAAATTCTGCCATGTTCTTGGACATCAGCCTGAATATACTTTGGGAAATACACTTTTGAAACAGATCTCACTCATCAAGAGTTTCACCCCAATCCTCAGAAACATCAACAACAAGAACAGCAAGCAGTCACAATGGCAAATGACAACAAGGAACAGCGGTCTTACCTCTTCCATCTTGTAGTTGATGGTGAACGTTTCATCCCCAGCTGTAGTCCTTTTCTGAGTCAGGGCATCCAGCACTGTTTTCTCTTTCACCTGAACCACACACAATGCAGCAAAAATGGCACATCTTTTCTCATTTCTTTTTTTTTCCACCCACTTTTTTTTTATATATATATATCTTAATTATAATTGGTATGTCCTCCATAAAATATAGTTATTTGCGATACAGACCCCTTTGATATAATGATGATAGCTTTTGTCCTTTCCGTCATAATGCAATGGAAAATGAAGTGCATTTTCTTTTCGTGTGTCACAGATATCAGGATCTGAGAGAGGAATACATACCAGATAAGTAGTATATATCCATCATTCTTTAAGCTTTCTTTGATTCTAGCCTGTGAAAATGCTGGTACTGTAACATAGTGTTCTTTGTTTATATAGAAGGCACTTAGCCCATAGAAAAGAAAGGCTCAAAAATATCTCTATCATCTCATGATGTTTTTTTTCCTGAAACTGTGCACTCCTGCCTGTTGTTATGGGCCAGAAGCCTGACAGTCAAAACATTTTTGACTTTGACTTTTGACATATCTCACGTTTACATACAGTTGCTTTTTGCTTTTTTATGTGTTTTGTTTTGGGGGTTGTTGTTTGTTGTTGTTGTTGTTTGGTTGGTTGGTGGTTTCCCTTTTGTGAACTGTTGTTTCGGCATCTGGTAGAAACATTTTCTCAGAAAGACAGATACAGACATAGACACGACAGAAAAGGGGATGGAAAAAACAAATGAACTGTGAAACTTTGGAGTTTGTTCCTCTGAACTTGTTTGCTGACACATCTGCAATCTGATGGAAAGCACTGAGTGCCTGCTTCACAAGATCAAAAAGTTCCAGAACAATACAGCGAGGCTGATTCTAAAACTGCCCAAATGTGAACACACCACACCTCTTCTAAAACCACTGCACTGGCTCCCCATTCAATCCAGGATATCATACAAAACTCATCTATCAATGGCACCAGTTGGGGATACTTCTCTGTCATTCTCAGTCACAACCTATTTCTTCAGTCAGTGTAATATTTCCTTCCAGAGTCCAACCGCCTGGAATTCCCTTCCATTCAACCTTGTACCAAATTAGTTCCAAACTGCATGATAACAAGTTAGTTCTTTACTGATTGCATACTCGCAATGTCTTGTGCATGTGTGAGAGACTGTATGAGAGAACTCTATCTTTGTGTGTGTTCAATTGCATTTAATGTCTATCCACATTAAGTGATATAAGACCTTGTGTGTGTACATGTGTGTGTGTGTGTGTGTGTGTGTGTGTGTGTGTGTGTGTGTGTGTGTGTGTCTGTCTGTCTGTCTGTGTTGGAAGGGGTTCTTGTGTGGTGTGTGTGTGTGTGTGTGGGGGGGTACTAATGAGTTATTGTCATGAGCGAATGCAACCTTAACATCTAAGGTTATCAGCTACAATCTAAGTGACAGGTTGGCATACAGGAGACTTACTGGCATGATCTCATAATCTAGACCTGTTTAGTCAGGAAAAAATAAAAAGAAAGTTAAGAAAAATACTCAAAAGTTATCACTGATGGCATCAAAACAAACCAAGAAGAATCAATTTAACAATGTTGGTAACCTAGCTTTTCAAAACATAACAAAATAAAAGAAACTAAAACAAGAAAATAAATATATATCTTTCATGTTCAGTGATGCAATTCCCATGTGCACACATTTATCTTTTCAATGCGCTTTTCAACAAATGGCCCGTATTTCAAAAGCAGAGCTGGGGTTTTCTGGGGGTTTTTTTTGTTTGGGTTTGGTTTTTTGGCATGATGATGGTAACAAATAAATGAATAAATAAATGAAAGCATGGCTGGTGCTGTGAGATTGCACATCAATCCACATGTCTGGCAGATCTTGAAAATCTAACAGGAGGCGATGCGTTCATCTTTTATTTGATCTGAAGTGAACCAGACAGTTATACCATACCAAAATTCACCTTTCTAGTGTTCTTGAATAGGTACCGAGGAGTAAATATATCAGTTCATTACAACACTGCACTTCAAACTTCCCAATGGAAGTACCACTATTACACATACACACACACACACACCACACACACACACACACACCCACACCCACAAATACACACACACCTTGAGCAAGTCGGAGATGATTTTCACAGTGGTTTCGTTACGAACAGTGACAGATTCATCATGATGCTGATCCCCTTTCTGAAAAAAAAGAAACAGTTCGACAAAATTGAAATGGTGATTGTTGTTACCTGGTCTTGTCACAATCAAAAATACATAGAAGGAAAACAACGCCTTTGACAGAAAAATGAATAGGAGCATGTTCATACCCGAATTTCATACAAAGATTCATTTCAGTTTGATCATGCTGAGCTGTGTTGTCTTCCACACATTTGAGAGATATCTGCTTTATTTTCTGACATACCCATCAAAGGAAAACGGATGAGGAATACAGACAGAGAAAATGCAGTGAGAGAAACAAATTTTGCTGAGACACAAGAGGGTTTGTGTGCATGTACATGTATGCATCATGAAACAATGACACCTGTAAGGTACAAACTGATGAACAAAACTAACACACTTCCATCCTTCAAGTAAACAAAGAGCTGGGCACAGAAAAAACAACAACTATGATGAAAAAACATTTCCGTAATTCCAAACGTGATCTATAACACAACAGCTATAATCAAAACTGCCTTCATTCCTGCATTTTTGTTCACTTGTTTAATGCACTCCACAAACTGTCAAGACTGAATATTTACCTTTTTGAATTCCACATTGCCCAAATGCAGCACTGCCGACAGAACACAGAATATCCTGAAACAAAGACATCTTCTACTGATTTCTCATTGTAGAAAATATGACAGTAACAACATGATTTCTCACTGTAGAAAACATGACAGTAACAACAAGATTTCTCATTGTAGAAAGCATGACAGTAACACTTCCCCACAGTCTGAATGTTGTCACTGATATGTTTGTTTCTTTGTTGTTGTATTTTTGGTGGTGTCTCATCTTCTTTTAGTGGCATTATTCACAGTGTGGAGAGTACAAACATGTACATATATCTATTAGCTGATGTACGCAGATGCATACACTTATGCACATATATGCTTGGACTTATCCACCCTTTTTCTTCCCCCCTTACCCACCCAAACGCAAGTACAGGCACAGAGTCACACACAAGACACACAAACTCACACATGCACACATACCCACAAACACACCCCACAGCTCCCGACCCCCACACACCCCCACACCCACACCATCAGCCTTACTTGCGCTGTGTCTCAGGAGAGAAGCCCACCATCTCCATGGACTGACGGAGACGGGCAAACTCATGTTCCTCATCCACCCCCTCCAAAGTGTAGCACTGGCTCTGCAACACACAGCAACCATACCACCAAATCAACACTGTGGAGAAAAAAAAAAACCCAACAAAAACAGCCATGTCGTCGTCATCATATCTTTTTCTGCTGCCCCATAGTTGCGGTATTTTTGGGGGGTTTTTTGCTACCCCATCATTTGTATTTGTATTTGTATTTCTTTTTATCTAGTGGAGGGGGAGAAAATATCGGCGGCTGAGCCGTGATTCAAACCAGCGCACTCAGATTCTCTAGCTTCCTAGACAGATGCGTTACCTCTAGGCCATCACTCCACATAAGTGCACCGTTTCAGTGGCATTGCTCCCACACTGCTCACTCCGAGTCCCCCATCTACAGCCACACCCAGGTTCATCTGTCGCAGTCCCTGTGCCAGCAGTCCACAGGGAACCATCGATGTTAGGTCACAGGGAGGCCACACACCAGAGGAGACACTGCACTGCTGCTGCCCCATAGTTTCAGTGGCATTACTCCCACAACCCTCCTTCCAAGCCCCTCATCCACAGCCACACCCAGGTTTGTCTGCCACAATCTCAGCACCAACAGTCCACAGTGCAGGAAGTATCAATGTTAGGTTGCCGTGAAGTCACACACCAGCGGAAACCCCGCACTGCTGCTAAGTCACTCCGGTGCTGTTCAGCAGTGCTCAGCATAAGCAGGACTCCATCAGTCCTTACTGACAACAATAGTGGCTAAGTTACAATACCAGACAGAGTGAAGGCCTGCCCCCTCCCCTACAGTCTGGTAGTCAATACTGTAGCTTCTCCAGCCACACAACTAACACGCTCAGGAAGGCTGACCGCGCAATACGTCAATCAAATCACAGTTCATGTGCAGCCAATCACAAGCACTATTTGTGGTTTTTGGAAACTAGACAGACGCTAGAAAAGGAAAAGAAAGTTGCCTGGTACAGTCAGTCTACATCACTGACAGCAGATATCAACACTGTCTCCTGCTGGAGGCGATTGCTGAGGAAATGCAAAACATACAGATTGTGTGCACAATTGTTTCTATTTTCTTCTGGTGTCTGTCAAAGTCAGGAAACAAGTTCCTTTTTATTTCTAGATTAATCAAATATGTACAACAAATGGAACCTTGATCCTGATAACAACATGATGACAAATGCTCCGCCACCCCTACCCCCAAATATAAACAAACAACAGCAACAACAACAACAAAAAACCTCTCCCTAAAACAGACAACTGTGCAAAGAGGTCATCCAACTAGGTGCCAGATCACAGCCCCGGATATGTCCCGAGGCTTTACTCTTCTCTGCAGTTTAATACACCAGGGGACAGGGGGGGAGGTGGGAAGGGAACTAGGTGGACGAGAGAGAGAGTGTCCAAACCACAGAGACTGAAACAAACACAAAACTTCAACTCAATGACATTAGACAAATAATAATAATATAACTGAATGAACTGTATTGCACTGCATTGTATTTCATTGCTTTGTGTTGAAATGGAACAGCACAGCAGGGCAGGCTATGGCATGGTATGATGTGGTATGGTATGGTATATGAATGGTATAGTACGCAAATGCACAAAAACTTAACTAAATTAGTAAATAAATGAATAATCTATCAAATCTTCTCCCACCACCCCTCCCCAACTGTATTAGACTCCAAGTGGTGGCCATAGTGCAACCCTTAAGGACAAAAAGATAAACCAATTCCCTTGTGCAGTATGCATTTACTGTCAATTAAAAAAAACAAAAACAACAACCATGAAGATGTGAATGAGTTGTGTCTGGAATAAACTATGAGGTAGACAAATACACAGAGGCAGACAATAAAACAAACGAAACATGGTGCAGCACCCTAATAATGCACTCTCTGCGGGCAAAGAGCAAACGAGAAATCTGCTGCCACAAGTAATTTATTTCTCCTTGCCAAACTACAAAAACGCCTGTTGTAAGATCTGTTTCAAAGCTGGTTTCATGCTGCCAACCCCCCCCCCCCCTTTTTTTTTCTCTCTCCCTGTGAACTTTTGCTGTCAACATTTAACCACTTATGTTCTCAAAAGTGAACAACCCAATCTTTTTTTTTCCCCCTCAGCAGTGAAGATTTCTTGCCATCAATTAACCACTTATGTTCCCAGCTGCCAGCAATGTTTGCCAAGGAGAGAGTTATGACAGGATTGCCTGCCTCCACAGCAGCCAGGGCTCAAAGGGTTAACCCACCAGGGGTGGTGGCAGGTTCCCCTGTTTCTCACATGTTACAGCAGATATTACCAAAGCCCTGTGTCAGCCTCTGCAAGATCCCTTCCAATCTGCAGATAAGACGCACAGCTCTCTCCATCCTCTCCCCACTAACCCCATGCAGGTTCTTTGGGGGCATGGTTTTATCTGTGCAGCTTGCTTCTCACACTGTTCCCCCCTATCCCTCACAGGGTTTCTCTGTGTCTTTTCTCACCTTTCCCTTCTCTCTTTCTGTGTACGTGCATGCATGCAAGTGTACACCCCACTCCCACACCCCTACAGTATCCTCAGTAATAAGTTTGTTTTCCATCAATATTTATCCTTCTTCCAACATTTAAAAAAGAAAACGAAATTCCACCCACCCTCATACCCTCACCCCTCCAACTCATTCCACCCTCTACCCGCTTCACAAGGTACCCAGTGTCAGTCTTCACCTGCGATCCAGGCGATAGCGCCTCCCCACAAAATCCCCAAATCCCAATCCCCCACAAACAGGCAGATGGCAATCACACCACAGCAGCAGCAGCACACAATTTCTCTTCTCTCCTTCCTTGTGTGTTCGTGTGTGTGTGTGTGTGTGTGTGTGTGTGTACAAAAGTTCAATGAATGTGGACCATGGACCATTTGCATTCTCTCTCTTTTTCTTTTTTTTTTTTAAATGTGTTTCTGTTTATCTATTTGTTTTTCTTTTTTCTTTTTTTTTTTAACTTCCTTTTTTTTTTTCTCAAGACCTGATTAAGCGCGTTGGGTTACGCTGCTGGTCAGGCATCTGCTTGGCAGATGTGGTGTAGCGTATATGGATCTGACAGAACGCAGTGGCGCCTCCTTGAGCTACTGATACTAATACTGATGTGTATATATATATATATCTTTAAAATTTAGTAGGCTCTCAAGGACCTGACCAGCGAAGTAAGGTCTATGCACTGGTCAGACATCTGCTTCCTTTGAAAACAAAAACAAAAAAAAGAAATTAAAGCAGATGTGATGTAGTGTTATGTAGATTAGTCCATACGCTCTAACCCCTTCTTGAAACTGAAACTCATCTCAATGGACGGCAAGGGGGCATGGGGTAGACAGTTCAGGGGCACGGGCGGCGGGAGCAATGGGAGCAGGAGGCCTATGGGCTTCTCCACCTCGTTAGCAGCCTGTGATCCCTAAGATAAAGCTTTCCCACCACTGTCGTCTTCCACACCTACTGTTGTGCTCCCACTGTCTGGAATTCACTGCCTGTTATGTTGGTCCACGGCACCAATCAACACTCATTCTTGTTCAAATCCCAGCCAAAGTCTCACCTGTTCTGTGAGGCGTTTTTGTGGGGTTTTTTTTTTTTTTTTTTCCTCCATTGTTAATTTGAGCTTTTTTCTGTACATGGGTGTGTGTGTGTATGGTTGAGTATGGTTTGTCATTTTCGGGCATGGCTGCCTGTGAATTAGTGATTGTACTGAGTGATTGACAGTACACTGAGACTGAATCAGATTCAAGAAATGCACTACACAAATGCCTTTTATTATCATTATCATTATAATATTTATTGTTGTCATCATTCTCATCATTATCATTATTATTTCAGTCTTGCTGTAAACTCACTGAACAAGGACTCGGAAACCTTCAGTATGTGCCACAACGCTTCTCTTTTCTTCCACCAAATGGGAGATCTGATACAGAAAGCACATGCATGTGTCTGCTCCCCTTGGGCCGACAGTTCTCAGTGGTCAGTTACTAAGTGCATGCAAGCATTTTTGAAAGTGTATGCACCTCCATACATGCGAGCACACACACACACACACACACACACACACACACTGTAATGTAAACAATGCTTCTCTCTCACTCAGTCTCCAAACTCCAGAATCAGAAATGCTCAAATTTAAGGGACATGCATCACACAAATTCCTAACCACCTCCACACACACACACACACACACACACACATTCTAAGCAACTGATTCCTCTTCCTTGACAGCCAACTATGTGAGCCAACCAGTCTGACTTCAGGGACTGGTTCTTTTCATCTCTCTGCTTCTGACAGTGCCATGCTTGTTTGGCTCCAACTTTGTGATGCACAGGCTTCCTTAGCTGTCCCTCCCCTCCCGCCTCCTACCCCTCTCCCTCCACATCTCCTGCTTCCAAACACACAGCCTGTGCATGTACCTGCACACGTATAGGCTCTTTGCCCCACCTCTTGCATTTGTGGCAGTTTATCTACCTTTTCTAGATACCTTTAACACCTATCTATCTAAATGCCTGCCTACCTATCTATCTGTCTGTCTATTTACTTATTAATTCCTTTATTCATCCTAGCTGCTGATAGCCCCTCCAACCACACAGGACCCTATCAAGGCTGAAAACACTGTTAATATCGACCCCACACAACCTGGTAAAAAATGATGAGGGAAGAGAAAATCAGGCGCACGCACAAGGCCTTTCCAACACTTTCAAATACAGTCAATGTTATCAGTATACACACTACCCTCTATGATATTTTGAAGTCAGAGTGCTGTTTGTAAATGATAGAAAGAATCTGAAAGCATTCCTCACAAGAGCAATGAAACAAAACAGGCAACAGGAAAGCTACTTCAGAGCTGTAAATATAGAGGTAGGAATTTTCAAAGTCAGTGACAAGATAACAACCTATCCCCTGCTGAATAATTTTATTAACTCCAATATATACTGCTAGAAAATACATAGAGAAACAAAACCCCACACTCTATGTTTCCTGAAATCATGCCAACCAATATATCAAATGAAAAAAATAAGCCTATAATTCTATAATCCATATGCAAGTGACTCCTACTTCTGAGCAATCAACTCCTGGTGTCAATTTGAGATTTATGCCAGTCTCCAAATTTCCCTCTCACTGTAAGAACTGCTGTATTCCAGCAATGATGAGCGTCAATTTGTTGAGAAAAGTTCAGATTTTTTTTTTCTTTTTATTATCAACCTGCCTGCTCTTGTTCCCAGTTTAACAATGGACCAGCAGTGCAACCAAGGTAAGTGAAGTTCACAATGGATTATATCACCTCAAGGATGACAGGAACAGCTTTCCCTCAAAGCAACCAACGTCCCCAATAAAGCCATCACAGCTGCAGGAGGTCCACAATGAACCACAGGAAATGCAAACGTCACCCCATGGAGCACACCACAAAACCACAGTCCTCTTCTTCAATGGGGGCTGTGAAATCCTTGACTTAAATGTGCCATAAATTCCCCCAAATCCCCCAGAATATGCAAGAGACCTGCGGATTCCTCACAGGTCAAGCACACAATGGAACCCCCCTCCCCCCTACATCCCTCACTTCGGCTTGGGTGAAGTTCAGCTGTGCCTCATAATGAAACATTGTCCAGTATTACCTGACAAAACCTACTGATCTTCTGCCTTTGTGGGCTGCAGCTCCCACATTTATTCTTCAGTACAAGTGACCTTAACTCACTGAGCCCTGCGCCTGAGCATTGCTCTGGTGTAACAGTTCATCTCGTTAAAATGGTTTTCACGTTTCTACATAATTATGCATAAATTGCAAAGAAAGGAAACAAACTTCTACAGTATTTCCAGATGTGTCCAACAGTTTATTTTCAGTGGGTTTTTTTCTTTTTTTCTTTTTTTTTCTTTTTTTTTTTTTTTTTTTTAACCATCATAACTATGACATGGAGGCCTGCTGAGGCTGTAAACTTCCCAGGGTTGAATGGGTTAAGTGCTTGACATTTTTTTACCCTGTCACGTTCGCATTCTGGGGGTCACCTACTGATCAGTTTCAAGATGCGAGTCCAGTTCCTCATATGGACCATCCTGCACTCTTCCCAAAGCCAAAGACAACAGTAGCTGTTCAACTACAAAATACCCTGGGTACCTACATGTGACAGGTACTTATAGTCCTCGGGCCTGGACAGGTGTAAGGTCTCCCTCTCCTTGTCATCAGCCCCCGCCAGCAGGTAGTAGAACACATGGTAGTTCCTGTCAACACACACAATACTGACGATCAGGGGTACAGCTTGCATACATGGGATGATCAACAGGATGAGGAGGAGGAGGAGGAGGAGGAGGAAAATGAAGAGGTGGAAGAAGATGAAGAGGAGGATGATGAAGATAATAATCATGATGATATACAGAGGAGGATGAGAAGGGTGATACTGGGGAGATGAGGATGAAGATGATGATACAGACAGGATGAAGATGGGGAGGAGGAGGATGAAAATGATGAGGATGATCATGACGACGATACGGAGGAGGAGGAGGAGATGGAAGATAATGTTGGGGGGGGAGGAGGGGGATAATCACAATGAAGATGGTGGCAGTGCAATATAGTGTCCTGCTAGGATTTATGGAAGAGGTCAAAAACCAAATTCAATCAGCAGCACCCAGAGCATTTTGTCCTAAAGCTATGACTTTGCGGCAACAACCTTGCAACACACACACACACAAACACAAACACGCATGCGCACACCCACACCCACACATGCACCCCCCCTCCCCCCCCCCCCACACACACACACACACACTCACGCACACACACACTCTTTTTAAAAAGCCTTGAAACCTTGACAACTTTGTGGAAGCAGTAGAAAAAAGTTAACATCTGCATTAACTCTCTCCTAACCCCCAAAAGCAAACAATACACCTCAATGTCTGGTGTTCTATATGCATCAAAACATCAACCCTCCCCACCCACCCATACCCCCTCCATCCCCCCTCCCCTTTGATTTTCTTCGCCTCCTGTGTTTGTGGTCTGGGGCTCTTGCATCATGTGCCGGTTGACTCAAGTGGGTTGTTACCACAATGATATGTTGATTGTTTCTGCCCCACCTTTTTCACAGCCATTCTCTCAATGGCAGGCACACCCAGCTGGGTGTTTTCATGCTTCCAAAACCCACGTGGGAGGAGCGTTACAGGTTTTTCAGGTGTGTATATTCAGATGTGTATTCAGGTGTGTATATTCAGGTGTGTATTTTTGATATTCGGCAAGCTCACATGCATGACACTTGTTTGGGCTTCCAGGTGGTCTGCATAAAAGTCTCTTTCCCACCATGGACAAACTGCACTAGTGATCTATGCAGGGCTTAAACCACAAGTTGGTGGTAAAAATATTCCGAATTCTACACAAATCAGGTCAGACTTAGGAAAATAACAGAACACCAAACTTTTAACGCATGACCTATGCAACCACCAGTGAACCCACAGAGCTTCCTGACAGCTGTCCAAGGCCAACCCACAAGGCTCTACTACCTGGCTATAACCATCAAGTCCTAATCATTTCACTCAACAGCAATATCATCCTCCACCCCCATCCCAGCAGCCCGGAGCAGAAGAGAGCTGCATCACAGCCCCTAGAGACCAGCACACAGGCAGCAGGCAGGGTCAGCCAGAGGTCCAGCCATGTGCAGCAGGTCCATTATCTTATCCCCACCCTATACCTGGCCGGCCCTCAAAGCCACAGGGACCCAGCCCGTGCCCTTTATCACCCTGACTGCATGTACTGCACACTAACTTCTCACACCTACTGCCCTGCACTCACACACATCTGCTTGCTTCCTTCCTTCCTTCCTCAAGGACACGCAGTTTCACGCTGCAGTGCATGCATGTGTGCACTGATACAGATACAGCCCAGCGACAGTGATGGCCACTGACAGCCTCTTCTTTCCAATTACTTCAACAACGCTACTCACTCCAGACAGACACTCTACACTTATTCTTGTGCAGTCTTCTGATGGGTGCATTAGTAAATGAGACACAAGAGGCCCAGCAAACGTTCGTTCTTGCTCCCCATTTCTCTCTTTTCCCCTCCCTTTTTAAACAGCCTAAACAAATGTAAGATTGTTGTAAGTACATCATGGAAAGGCTGATTTGTGTAAAATATGAAAGAACAATATCTGCAGAGGACAGGGAGGTGGGGCACTATTACCTGAGGAACAACAGATAAAATTCATTAATGTAAACCCTTTCAAATTCAATATTTTGTGTTAAAATTCTTTGGCTGTCAATTTCTTTTTTCATATTGGTTTCCTTCCCTTTTCTTTTTTTTCATATATATATATATATATATATATATATATATATATTAAAGATTGGAAGGGGGGTGGGGGGTGGGTTGTTTTGTTTTGTCGGCTGGTTGACCATTTTGCTGCTGTGGTCTTCTATGGAGATATGACTATTCTATTGAATCACTCTTTTATATGCTAGATATTTCCTTTCCATGAATACACATATCTGTTTACACTTCAGTCCAATCAAGCTCAAGCACTACTTTCTCTCCAGTCAAAATTGGCCACAATGAACTGGAGGTGTTAATCAACGGAACAAGAACAAGAGCTGACATGACACACAGTTGGGTTCTGGACCCGGTTCTTTGTGCCAAGTTTCTGTGTGTAGCACTAATTATAGTAACACAAACAAACAGCGTGAGAGTTCCAATTTATTTTTCCCTATGACTCGACTTCATCTCTTGTCCCTTTCAGAAGGGGAAGGTGAGGAGGATATGAGGAGGAGGAGGTTTGGAGGGGTGGGGGGTGAGGGTTGGTGGGGGGGGGGGGCAGAGGCATTCTCACTGAGCGACTGTGGTAAAAGTCAGTGGGAATGTCTTCCAAGGTAAGCAAATCTTGCTGTCAAAGCCATAGCAAAATGCTGCCAGACCCTTCATCAACAGGTACACCTCTCCTCACTTCCCACCACGGTCAGGTCCTTTTAGCTTTACCCACCTTCCCTACCCTCCACCTACTGGCACACACACACACACACACACACACACACACACACACACACACCACATGTATGCACACACATACTTGCACCCACACACCCTATACACAAACACGAACACATGCACACACAAACACACACGGACATACATCCCCAATTCCCTAACCAACCTGCACACACACACACACACACACACACACACAAGGATGCACACAGTTAAACACAACCTCTCCCTCTCCTCTCTTCCCCACTACTGATGGAACCCCACCACCGCCACCCCTCTTTCTCAACCAGCACCACACAGCAGCAAGCAATCCACTCCACACACCCCCAAACCCCCCATAACACAAACACAAACTTTTCTCTCTCTTTCTCTCTCTCTCTCTCTCACACACACACACACACAACCCCCCTCCCCTTGGCAGTGACTAGTTAGTGAACCAAAAATACAGGGGGTCAGAGGTGTAGTGGGTACTGAGGAGTGGGGGGGGGGTGTGTTCATTACAAGGTGAGACCAGTTACTATGAACTGATCAAAGTACCTGTGACAGGTAACATTGAGGCTCTACCTCTCTTCCTCCCTCTCTTTCCCCTACACACACACACACACACACACACACAATCACAAACACACACTCACACACACACACACACACACACACACACACACACACACACTTTCACACTCACAAACACAAAAATACACACATTCACACTCACAAACACAGACACACACACACACACACACACATATGCTCACTCATTCACACACACATCCCCCTTCCCTGTTCCGCTTGGCAGAGTGACCAGTGAGTGAAGAATGCAGCGTGCTGGGAGGTCTTACATGGTGGCCAGTTCCTGTGAACTGATCAAAGAAACTGTGATGGGGTAACACTAAGTTTCTATCCCTCTCTCTCTTTCTCTCTCTCACAGTCACACACACACACACTCACACACGCATGTGCTAGCATGCATACACACTCAACACCACCACCCCCCTTCCCACTCCGTCCCTCATGCACACACACACATGTGCATGCAGGCAAACATACACACTCACAAACACCCCAAGCACACACACACACACACACACACACACACACACACACATGCAGCCCCCACCCCCTGCATACCAACACAACACAAACACACAGAACACACACAGATGTATACTCACCCAGGAGACACACAATCTTCTATCCACCTGTTTTCTCCCCCTTCTCTTGTAACTACACCCTCCCCC
>JAAQRG010303854.1:0-15427 GCA_011634625.1 Babylonia areolata
TTGGTTGTGTGCGTGTGTGCGTGTGTGTGTGTGTGTGTGTGTGTGTGTGTGTGTGTGAGTGAGTGCACGGTCACTGGTGTGCCACGGTGTGTGTGTGCCCAGTCAGTGCGCGAATTAAGGGGGCAAACTGACATCAAAATCAAAGCTTTTGTTGGACATCGATCAAACAGGCAACTACTTGCGCGCCCTTCAAAGACCAGTGTGAAGATATAAGGACACACGTACGGACCCCACACGCACTGCAATGACAAAAACGATAGTATTCTCGCGCACCTGCTGTCCTTAACATTCGGTGCACCTGTTCGGGATTCTGCCCTCCTCTGTTGCAAGCCTGGACCCGCTCCGTATCGATACTATCGATCCCCGATCACTGATCGAGTCAAACCAATCATCTATATTTCAGTGATCGGTGAGCAGTCCAGACCTGCTTTCGGGGACAAGAGCAAGACGGCGGGGTCGCGCTGTGTGTGAGTGGGTGGGTGTAACTATCCTGTCACCCCTTCAGCAATGAACGCGTCTGCCACATATTCATCAGCCTGTGGCGATCCATTTTGAGGTGCAGGGTATGCAGGATGTCGACAAGTTTCAGACCTCCCAACGGAAGAGTCCATTTGCGGTGACGGACGCAGACGTCAGTGTGACGTCAAGGGGTTGTAAGCTTTCTAAATTTAGAGTATGAGCGAACTACAGAGCTGTCACCCAGTCTGAGCACATATTATCGATCGGTGTTCCAGTCGATCACGTTCGCAGACAGTGGTGGATCAGTTTCCGGATCGTCGTCGGTGGCTGGGGGTGTGTAGTTCACGGCTTTGTTCGTAGGTACGGTTCCCCAAAACTGAAACATATGCAGCGTCATGAACACGAAACTGATTCACTGACGTGAAACTGAAAGTCGTGTCCTTATTTGTTTAGTTTTGATGCTGTATATTAAGTTTACTTATCTCATTGTTATAGTAATAATTATTGTGTTTTCTGTCTCTCAGTCTCTCTGTCTCCTCTGACTGAATGTCGGAGCAAACGCCGATGTAGTAGGACAAAACTGCTTGAACTAGTCCGGCACTGAATAGGGAGTCACCGGCTGGACAGGCAGAGAGACAGTGAGACAGACAGACACACACACACACACACTGACACACACACACACACACACACACACACACACACATGCACGTACACCGGCTGACACACACACACACACATCGTAGACACAAGCGGCACGCCGGCGCCCGCGTGCACACACACACACACACACACACACACACACACACACACACACACGTGAACTCCGAGCACACGAACACTGACATACTCACTGACACACATGAATTATAATCTCTCTCTCTCTCACATAAAAAAGACATTTTTGTTGGGTTAAACTATTCTTTTTGATGGTGTCAAAAAAGGTGTTCTCATTATATGGAGAAACAAGAGAGGCAAGGCCTTCAAGACCGTCACTTGTGATACACTTAAAAAAAAAAAAATCTAATCGTTAAAATGTTTTCTGTATTTGTTATAAAGTTTCGGGTTGAAAAAAAGAAAAAAAAAAGAAAAGAAAAAAGAATATGCCTGAAGGCAGATTCGAACCCCGCCGGCGTGTTCGGGTGAGAAGAAACAGTGTGTTGCTCAATACACTATCGTGGGTCCTTAACTGACGTTAAAAAATTTAACATTTAAACATGCTTTTTTTTAAGGGCGATAAATCGATTGCGGTATTTGCAGTGAGAACGCTGTTAAAATCATATTATTCTGGTGTATCCTGGGTATTCAAACAATCTTTAAGGGCAATTAAGAATTATTTGTATGTCCGCGGTAAAGGATACGTGGCTATCACTGCAATCACAATGCAACATTTAGCCGTTTCCCCTGGATCTAGATAGATGTACAAGTTCAGTTACACCCGCCGGGAATGTACGACATGTTCGATTCAATTTCTGTTTTATGTTCATTCTAGTTTTATAGTTTTAAAGTTGATATGAAAATTGAGTATTTTGTTAAACTAATAACATGCAGAGCCAAGTACAAGTACTTCTAAACGTCGTATGAAGTGAAAAGGATTTAATTTTGAAAAGTCAAGACTGGAAATTTTTTACGTTTCATCATGGGTATTAACTCTCATGGTTTATTATTTTGAACTGTGAATTCCAACTGATTTTGTTGATATTTTTATGGCAGTTTGGGGCATAATCCAGTCTCTGAATAAATATTTAACAGTCTCCTTCTCCAACTTTCCATCACATATTACCGTGTATTGCCCATTGAATATAGGATTGAACGGGCAGGTCAACAACTTGAAACAAAATGGCGTCCTTCACGTTCGCGAAGAATATGAGCACGCGCTTTGAATATGTATAAATATGTGTATGCAATTGATTTTTGCCCATGACCTTCAGGGCTCAGCCAACAGATCTATAAAGTCCACTCGTAGTACTGATTTTAGTATTTTCCGAAAAAGACCACTTGGGCGAATGAACATAGTGAAAGCCCTGTACACTGAGAGTAAAACACACAAGCTTTTTATGTATCGAGTATAATTTTAAAATGTAATGTTTAAGATGAGAAAGATCAGTTTAAAGCAAATTACCCCCACCCCCACCCCCCTGCATTAATTACAGATTAATTTCCCTTTTTTTACTATCTGCACCAAAGACATGCAAAATAAATATAACTTCCATGCTTAGCAAAAGAAGGTCCTGTTTGAAAAAAAAAAAAATGATAAAAATGACTGCTCTTGATGCTGTGTCAGAATATCAAATGAAAGTGTCAAGTTTAGAGAGTAAAAAAAAAGAGATAATAATATAACAGTAAATTCAGTTTGCATACAGTTTGGCTTCTTTTTTTGATTTTTGTTGTGCCCATCCCAGAGGTGCAATATTGTTTAAACAAGATGACTGGAAAGAACTGAATTTTTGCTATATTTATGCCAAATTTGGTGTCAACTGACAAAGTATTTGCAGAGAAAATGGCAATGTTAAAGTTGATCACAGACACACAGACACACGCACAGACAACCGAACACCGGGTTAAAACATAGACTCACTTTGTTTACACAAGTGAGTCAAAAAGGATATGAAACATTTGGATCGTTTCTACAACAAAAAGATGATGTTACATTAAAGTCAGTGGAACAACGGTGAACGCTACAGATAAATCCAATCACTGATTGGCAAACAGCTGATGAAGAGAAACAAAATTCTTTCACATATTGTAGTGATGCCCAAAGTTTAGTCAAACGGTTGTTTTGTGTCTTCGTCCACTGACGCGAAGAATGTATCAGATTTAACACGGCCCCCGCCTCCCTTCCCCCCGCCCCCTCAACCCCGCCCACACAGCAGAAACAACACCAGTCACTCAGTGAGGAAGGTGACATGCACATCCTGATAAATCTGTTAATGTTCGTTCGTGCCTTACGTAAACACGTATGCGGGAAGGGGAAGGGAACGCGCGCGAGTCAGTGTGTATGTGTGTGTGTGTGTCTGCGTGCGAGCTGTGTGTGTGTGTGTGTGTGTGTGTGTGTGTGTGTGTGTGACGTTGTGTGTGTTTGTGTGTGCGAGCGTGTGTGTGTGTGGCGGCAGTGCGCGTATGCCGGCGTGTGCGATTAAATGTATGCCACTGTGTGTGTGCGTGCGTGCGTGTGTGATTGTGTGTGTGGGTATGTGTGTGTCAGCGTGTGTGTGTCGGCGCCGGCGCGCGCGCGCGCGCGCGCGTGTGTGTGACTGAGTGCGTGTTCCCAATCTCTTTGTGCCTCGAAGAAAGCGGTCCACTTGAGGCTTATGACACCAGGAATCCTCTGACAAGCGGATGTCTCCACAGGGGAGGAGAAACATGAATCTGACACGTGAAACGCGCCAGCCCTTCAAGTTCTGTGGAGCACTCCCAGCCCAACTCAGTGACTGGCGATCCGGCTGGGCTGCAACCCCCCCACCCACCCCTCACCCACCCTCCACCCCCACCCCTTTACCCCCGGGTGTCTATGGTGAACTGCTGTGCATGTGGCTTTGTCTCTGGGACGAACAACAGTGTCGGTCCTGTAAGAGAGAGAGAGAGAGAGAGAGAGAGAGAGAGAGAGAGATGGAATGGTTTATTCACTACCAGGTCACATCAGCCCCAAGTGAAGGGGTATATATAACATGATAAGAAGAGAGAGAGACAGACAGACAGACAGACAGGGGGGAGGGAGAAGAAGAAGAAGAAGAAGAAGACTTCATTCCACAGGAATACGACTGATCAGTTTCTGGCAGTGTCCAGTCACTGAGTCCTTATGGAACTAGTCTGAACCAAAACATGACATATACCTGACCTAGAGTAACAGCCACAACAACACTAAGGAACCACTCTGCACCATAACATGATATAGAATAACAACAGTATCAGTATCAGTAGCTCAAGGAGGCGTCACTGCGTTCGGACAAATCCATATACGCTGCACTACATCTGGCCAAGCAGATGCCTAACCAGCAGCGTAACCCAACGCGCTTAGTCAGGCCTTGAGAAAGAAAAAAAAAAAATAAAAAAAAAAAAATAAAATAAATAAATAAAATAAAATAAAATAAAATAAATAAATAAATAAGACAGCAATGATGATAAGCAAATAAATGTAAAACATGCTAGAACAACAACAACAAGAACCACTACACTGAGCAACATGGAGGGCAACACGAAGAACAAATATCAATAAAGATGTGAAAGCCAAGTTGGCACGGACCAAGGCAGACCAGGAGAAGATGCACGATGCCCGGACGGAGGACGAGAGGAAAACAGCCCGATGGACACGGGCCCAGACTGAGGAGAGCAGCCCGGAACCGAGTCCACTGGGCACGCGGCGACTGAGTGCTGGAGCGGTCACTGGTGTTCACTGACGACAGCAGGAGTCTGCGGGAATAAGCCACGTTAATCGAGTTGCCATGTAGCATACTGTTCGTGTATTACTGTTTTAAAAATTATATAAACAAATGAATGATAAATAATTAAATGATTAAGTGCATAAATAAATGAATAAATATATAAATAAATAAATGGGTGAATAATGATTGAATGAATAGATAAATAGATAAAGAAATGAATAAATAAGCAAATAAATAGCTATATAGATGAAATATTTGTTTCAAATGATATTTGGTTCTGACTCCGAAAGCTCAACATTGTGGCGCCTCATTGGCTACTTGTATTTTCAGGGAAGGTTGGATGTCGACGCAACTTCATTGCAAACAAATAAATAAATGACATCTGATTCAGATGTCCGAAAGCTCAGCTCTCTCTCTCTCTCTCTCTCTCTCTCTCTCTCTCTCTCTCATCTGGGTCTTTTCATGAAGAATGCTTGACCGATGTGATTTTAACGCTGCTCATTACTGTTTTGTTTGTTTGTTTTCTGACTGTTGATTTCTTTCAGTGTCTTCAACAGTACAGCTTCTGTCTTGAAAGCTTTAGAATAAAAATTACCCTGCCACAGCCAGAGAAAAAGAAAAAGGGAAAAAACACACAACAACTTCACGACACTTCTTGCCAAGACAAACGACCCAGAACGCCATTGACCGCAACAACGTAAATATTCTATTCAGTGACCCGTTGGAGCGAAAGCGTGGTTGTTAGTTTCCTTTCTTTCCAGAAAGACAGTTAGAACACAATGGCAAAGCTGTGATCGAAAGTGGAATATACTGGGTGACCGGGCCAGCGGAGCGAGGCATGTGATGGGAACGGTATGGCGGTATCAGAGGCGGTACTGAGGAAGAGAAAGAGACTGGTTGCCCTGAAGATCTAAAGTAAGTGAACCAAAAACCCTCTATCCAGCTCTCTGAGACAGAGACACAGAGAGAGAGAGAGAGAGAGAGAAGAAGAAGAAGAAGAAGAAGAAGAAGTGAGAAGAATTCACGTAAGATGGATCGGCGAGGCAGGAGAAAGGTCAGTCGTGTCAATGGTGCACCCAAAACATAGCTGTCTCAAGGGTGCACATGTTCCCTTTACCCCCCGGGCTATCATGTCGTGACGTCTCTGAAAGGTCCCTGCACGTGCGCTGTGTCGGAAACCACTGTTATAAAGTGTTCGTTTCTGCTTTCAGTACTCCGCGGCTGATGAATGTCTGAGAGGTAAATTCAAGTTATATGAAGTTTCAATAACAAGGTTAACGACAATCATGTCTGTCTGTCTGTTTCTGTCTCCGTCTGTCAGTCTGATTGTCTGTTTGTCTCTCTCTTCTTCTGCTGCTTCTCAGTGTTTTGACTAAGCCGGGGAAAGTCATATACCCCAAAACCACACTCCGCTGTGTCTTCTCTGCACGTGGGCCAAGTCATTTCTCTCCCCCAGTACCCGACAACCGCCTTGTCCAGTATTCCTGCAATGCCCGTGTTGTGGTTCACATCAAACATCCTTCTACATAGTTGCCAGGCCACAACCAGAGAGTTGGCTCACATGTTGCAGGGAGCCTGTCGCCCCTATAAATGAACGGGCCGCCGATACATCTTCCATTGTCTTCTGATGTTGGACGAATATTGGAACCAGTTGCCTGTTTAGTTACTTTATTTTATTTATCTATTTGTTTTTTTTTTTGTTTTGTTTTGTTTTTTTAAACAGTGTATTGACTGTGGTCTTCAAACAACCGTTGGACTGATCCGAAGTCTGTCCATCGTTTCAAACGCAAGTCAGCGTGGGATTTCAGGATTCACGTGACCTTTATTGTGACTGAGTCAACGAGGTGGACTTCACTGTTATTGATCAACGTATTTCGCAACATTACTATGGTCTGCGGACGTGGAATCTTCAAAACTAGTAGTGCAAGTTCTTGAAGGTGACGGAATTAACTCATTCTTTTTAAATTAGTGTTCCACACCACTTTCCAACCGTTTCGCGTGTGCCGGTGTGCGCGCTTGCACACACACACATACACACACACAACACACACACACACACACACACACACACACACACACACACGCGCGCGGGCGCACGCACGCTCATGCACAGACACATAAACTCACACGCACAAACACATTCATACACAAACAAAAACACAACAGTAAGAACCCAGCATACCAACGTGATGGAACAGCCTCCAGAACCCAGCACCCCCACCTCCTCCCTCAGGACTCTATCTAAGGTGACACAGACCATCAGTCTCTCATCTCCTCTCAGATTTCCAACGGACCACAAGGAACCGCCCACCAACCCTCACCCAGACACCAGCAGCCATCACCCAGACACCACCCGCCACCACACAGACGCTGCCCCAAACTCACACTCACGACGTACATCCGTCTCTTCTACGGGAAACCAACAGTCCAAGCAATTTCCAACCGTTGGAAGATGCGCTGCACGAGCATGCAACAACAACAGCAGCAACAGCGGCAACGTAGCATGTAAACCAACAATCTCTTCTTTGGAAAGTCAACAGTCCAGGCAGTTTCCAACTGCTGGAAGATGCTCTACACGAGCAAGCAGCAACAATAGCAGCAGTAGCAGCAGCAGCAGCAGCAACAACAACAACAGCAGAAACAGCAGCAGGAGCAACAGTAGCAACCACAGCAACGCAGCACATAAACCAACAATTTCTTCCTTGGAAAGTCAACAGTTTCCAACTGCCGGAATATGCACTACACGAGCATTCAGCAACAGCAACAGCAGTAGAAACAGCAGCAGCAGCAACAGTAGCAACCACAGCAACGCAGCACATAAACCAACAATCTCTTCTTTGGAAAGTCAACAGTTTCCAACTGACGGAATATGCACTACACGAGCAGGCAGCAACAGCAGCAGCAACAACAGCAGCAGCAGCAGCAGCAACGCAGCACGTGAGCGGTCAAGGGTGAGGACGCTGAGGGCTGCCTTCCTGGAGCTGCAGCGTTCCCTGCCCGCAGTGCCCCGGGACACCAAGCTGTCCAAACTGGACGTGCTGCTCCTGGCCACTGCCTACATTGCCCATCTGTCTGCCACTCTGGACGTGGCTTCAGGTAAGAGTCACCGAGAAAGGTGTGTTTTGGTACTGTATAGGGCAAGGCTTCAAGTGAGAGTCACTGAGAAAGGTGTGTTTTGGTACTGTATAGGTCAAGGCTTCAGGTAAGAATCACTGAGAAAGGTGTGTTTTGGTACTGTATAGGTCAAGGCTTCAGGTAAGAATCACTGAGAAAGGTGTGTTTTGGTACTGTTTCGGTCAAGGTTTCACTGGAGAGTCACTGAGAAAGGTGTGTTTTAGTACCATGTAAGGCAAGGCTTCAGGTGCGAGTCAACGAAAAAGGTGTGTTTTGGTACTGTATAAGTCACTGGTACGATTTGTCAAGGTTTCAGGAAAGATCCACCGAGAAATATGTTTTGGTACTGTATAAGTCAATGGTACGATTTGTTAAGGCTTCAGATAAGATTCACTGAGAAAGATGTGTTTTGGTACTGTATAAGTCAATGGTATGGCTTGTCAAAGCTTCAGGTAAGAGTCACTGAGAAAGATGTGTTTTGGTACTGTATAAGATAAGTCACTGGTTTGATTTGTCAAAGCTTCAGGCAAGAATCTCTGAGATATATGTTTTAGTACAATACAGGTCAATGGTACGATTTGATCAAGGCTTCAGGTAAAATCCACTTTTGAAAAGCCGCATCTAACCAATAGATATTAGTTTTCTGTTGTTTCTGAAGTCATTGTATTCTAACTACCAGTAGTGTGTGTGTGTGTTAGCATTGTTTTCAGCCGGCTTCAGTAATTTTTGTGCACAGTAAGTCAAATACTTGGAGACCAGCCATATGTGATTATATGGATCATTTGATGGAGATTGGTACACTTATTACTTGAAGTTGGTATTCATGCTTTTGTCTTCTGTGTAATACAGCGAATGACTGTGATTTTCGTATGTTGTTAATGTGTTTTACAAAATTTCTCTTTCGAGAAAATAAAGTATTATGTGTATTCTGTTCCCCCCAAACATGTTCTTTTGCTTTTGTACTTTAAAAAATTTTTTTACATCTTTTCTTTGATCTTTTCTGCAAGCTTGGTTTTATTTTACACTACACACCGAAACAACATTTGTTTGATTATGTACTCGTTTTTTCTTATATCTTGCCCTTTATTGCTAATTAACACTACACCTCAAAACAACGTTTGTAGGCTTTTGTGCTGATTTTCTTCATCTTTTGTTTTGATTTACTTGTGTCTGGTTGTTCATAGAGAGACCTGCGGCCTGCCGCTCTCAACCCACTGATACAACGAGCATATCAGAGGCTGTGATCACACAGAAATGGAAAGCAAGCAGCAGATCCCCGTCGTTAAGGAAACCGCACCGTCACACAGAGACTCTCTCCGCAACAGAGCAGTCCAACTGCACGAACCGTAATCCTGACCGAGGAGAAGACTCAGCACCAACGGCGTTCCGGATAAAGGGAGATTATTGTGACGGAGGGGGAGAGAAGCTTCCTCACGTCCGGTCTGGACTTCGTGGTTTCGGATATCTTCACCCAGTCAAGGTGAGGCTCATCCCGATACAGTGGAGACAAGTACTGTAGGCAGCCTATGTTTAAAAAATAAAATAAAATATATATAAATATATTTTTAAAAATCAGTATCCTAAATCAGGCAGTCTTTTGTGCACAGGTGAAGCGATATTACCATTAGCAGATTCGAGGGGAGTATTGCACATAACTGATTTTTAACTTAAGTCACAACACCAGTGTGTAGCCATCGTCTTGTGAAGTCAACAAAATCGTCTGCAATGACACATCCATCTCGTCTGCACGAATCAAAGCTGTTCTTTCCGATTACACCCCACCCCCTTCCAGTCCTTTAAAAAAAAAAAAAAAAAAAAGTAAAAAAGTTGAGTTGACAAGTGTTGGTTCGTTTTTAACGAAAAGGATCATTACTTACGTGCCAGCATTGTAGAATGTTCGAAAAGATCCGTTTAAGTAGGTCACAGAATTCAGGCTACTAGAAATGGAAATTAGCAAATGTTCTTGTCTTTCCGGCATTTTAGATCTACTGAGATCCACAGATTCGCACAACCAGTTGAGAGATGCCAGTCTTTGATTTCAGATGTCGATCTGTCGATTCGTCTGTTGTTAATTATGGCGTGTACTGGTTTTGTCAGTGATGTAGATACGGTTTGGTATAGTAATATAAGGTTCCACAATATTAGTATTTGACGATGTCCAAATGTTTTCAGATAAGGGCGCCAAAACCTTATCAGTAACTTTACACGTCTGATACTACAGTGAAAGTATTTGCACACGCACACATCACAATTTTCCCATCGATTTGTTCCCATAGTAATTGTAGTTAGGTCGAAATTGTGATATTAAATTGGACAAGATGAAACATGAGCGAAGATGGAGTTTGTTTACTTAACAACTAGCCCATAACCAGAGATGAATTACTTCCCTTAGACTCGTCTTAATTTTTCTTCAATGACAAACCGTTCCAGCACCCCCCGCTCCCATCTTCCCCTTATTTCATTTTTAGTAATGTGTAGTACCATTTAA
Source organism: Babylonia areolata (assembly GCA_011634625.1). NCBI lineage: Eukaryota > Metazoa > Mollusca > Gastropoda > Neogastropoda > Buccinidae > Babylonia > Babylonia areolata. The sequence continues at coordinate 10,444 of JAAQRG010303854.1, forward strand.
ACTCGTTTATGTCGTAAATGTTAAAAAAAATGATTTGGTTCTTGCAGTGTCAATTTCTTTATATGTTCCACTCAGGAAACAAGAGTTTATTTTAAAGTCTAATTTTGCATTAGTTTATATAAAAAAAATCCAAAAAAAAATCCCCTCTTACTATCTCATTATATGTAATGTATAAAAAAAAAAGAAAAAAAAAAGAAAACAGCTGACATTCAAAACAGTGTTTGTTGTACATGTGTAAACATGATGTGTTAGTGTAAATACCTCGGCCGGACTCAGCTATGTGGGTATGTGTGTATAGTATTCAGTTTTACGTCTTGACTCTATGTCTGAGTGACAATAAGTGAAAAAAAAAGAAAAGACCAGGAATAAAAACTTTTATTAACAGAATGGCATGAGCTGTGATGTAAGTGGCCAGCCACAAGTTAAGACATATCATGTCTTAACTGGCCAGGCAGACAAAACAATAATTCTGAGCTGGCGCCTTCTTACAGGGTAGAAATCCTGGACTTTGCTCCGCAAAGCTTTCTCTGATGAAGGTGTGCGGTTCAATTGTTCCCTACTCCTGCCTTGTTCCTTTCTTTGCAGCCCTGTCAGCCCACTTGATGTAGAGAATACTATCAAGTGTGTGTGTGTGTGTATGTGTGTGTGTGTGCATGTGTGTGTGTGTGTGCACAATTTCTAAGTCAGCGATGTCTTCTTCTTCTTTGTTCATGGGCAGTGACTCCCACATTCGCTCATATACACAAGTCGGCTTTTACGTATATGACCTTTTTTACTCCCGCCATGTATGCAGTCACACTCCGTTTTCAAGGTGTGTGTGCGTGTGTGTGTGTATGCACATACATGAGTTTCCTACTTTCTTTTTAACCTTCCACTGACAACATTCTGGGAAGGCAAAAAAAAAAAGCTAGTGTAAAAATGCCACACAATCGTTTACTTAAAATCTACTGGCTGTTTGTTTCCAGAAATGGCCCATGAGGGCACGTCTCTACGCAGGCATTATGGCGAGTGCGTCTGGTGTCAAACTGAAGAATGCTTCGTCAAATACTGCATCGCTCTGACATCGTTGTTACACCAGTGGGTATGGTGCACTCCATCATCTGAACATTTGTGTTTTGACCATGGAGACCTGCACTGTTAACAGTATCTGTTTGTTGTCTTTGTTCGTTTTGTTGTTCCCTCTTTCTTAATCTGTTCCTGGTTTTATTCAACGTCTTTAAATTTTGAGTAATATTGGATGTAACCTGTGTGCGTGTGTGTGTGCATGCGTGTGTGTGTGTGTGCACATTTATATCTTCTTCTGTGTTCGTGGGCTGCATCTCCCACATTCACTCGTGTGTACATGAGTGGGCTTTTTCATGTATGACTGTTTTTACCCCGCCATGTTGGCAGCCATACTCCGCTTTCGGGGGTGTGCATGCTGGGTACGTTCTTATTTTCATAACCCACTGAATGCTGACATGGATGTGCGTATTTGATCTTCTGCTTGCGTATACACATGAAGGGGGTTCAAGCACTGGCAGGTCTGCACATATTTTGACCTGGGAGACAGGAAAAATCTCCACCCTTTACCCACTAGGTGCTGTCACCGAGATTCGAACCTGGGACCCTCAGATTAAAAGTCCAACGCTTTCACCACTTGGCTAGTGTGCACTTCACACATTTATACAATGTGTGTGTATGAATGTTGAGTAAATAAATGAAAGAATATCTCAATTTGACTGTGAGTACTATATAAGTGTGTGTGTATGCGTGTGTGTGTGTGGGCCTATGAATGTGTGAATGTGAATGTGCATTTTTTTCCTATGAATAATATATACATGTAAGTATGAAAAGCAATTCCTCATAATGCTCTGGTAATCATACATAGATTAAGTACTCGCTGTACACAGGAACTGTTTCAGTGGCATTACTCCCACGCTGCTCATCCCGCTCCCCGTTACAGCCACACCCATGTTCATCTGTCGCAGTGCCAGCATCGGCAGTCCACAGGGAACTATTGATGTTAGGTTGCCTTGAGGACACGCACCAGTGGTGATCCTGCACTGATGCTGAGTTACTCTGGTGGTGTTTAGTAGTGCCTGTTCTTATTTAACCTACTTAAGACACCACCTATTAAGCCCCTTGTTGACAAACTTTGTTTATTGGTGTCATTTAAAATAACCAAGACCACAACTCAAAAGTACTGCCAGTGGAAAAGCAGGCATGGGATTACAGCAGGTATAGTGAAAAATCTCAGGATGTGTGCCAGTCATCTGTGATCCTTCTTTTCCAAGGTAGGCATTCTTGTGGACTACAGGGCACACACACACACACACAACACACACATGGGTGAGAGAACACAGGGATGAGAGAGATAACGCAAATCAGAAAAAAATGCACAGTGTTTAATATGTGTCAACATAACAAAACCTTTCCTTTTTTTTTATCATACCCCCAAATTTCAGTCACTGTGATTCAGAGATCCAGAGTTCTGAGAGGTCTTCAGTTTTCTACCAGTTCCCTGTTGATTGACTGAAAGACCTTCAGTGTGTGTTGTTGACAACCTCATAGAAAATCATGTTCTGGTGTTTCAAGACCTGGAAAACAAAGGGCAATGTTGTCAACACATTTGAACTACAATAATACAAAATTGTGTGCGTGTGCGTGTGCACGCGTGTGTGTGCAGATAAGCATGTGTGACATTTATGCACTATTATACATGCATACGTTAAAACCTTCACTCTTTATTGATGCCAATCAAACACTAAACTGAAATGTTATACTTCAAGAGAAGTTTTATTACATGTGGTATTTTGATTCACTTGTTGAAACAAAGTCAGTCTGTGTAATAAATGTTAAACTTTCAACATCACAAAGACATATTTCTTTCCTTTTTTCCCATTGAAATATTGTAGAAAAGTTGCACTGTAATTTTTTATGAGTCCTCTGAACCAGCTTTGCATGAGAAATGTCACTATTTTTTTTTAAGCTCCGCTGAAACGAACGATCCTTAAATAAGCAGGAACGCCAGACCATGGATAGGCAGGAAGCATTTCTATGGTAGTCTGTATATATCAAAGTGAAGAAATGAGTGTTTCTACTTTGAAACCATATTCTTGTTTTGACTGAAATAAATCTGATTTCACATTCTGATATTTGAGTACATGATTTGCACTGTACTCATTTAAATAATTCAAACTGTCTGATGGTCACATTATTCACATCCAATACAGATTAATTTAAAATAATTTTCTTTTAAACCATGAGAGACCCACACACACACACATATAAATATATGATAAATAAGAAAACAAAAAACAACAACACTGTCTGACAGCAAATATTTCTGCGCTTGCCTTGCTCAATGCTTGTGAATGAAAGTGACGTATTATAGAAACACGCCATCACTATATATACATTCACACATATGCACACCCTTTGATTCGATCTGATCCACTACTCAACCTCTCTCAAAAGGATGACAACAACAATAACTTTGAATCCAACGACAACAAAACAAACAGCAAGACAGAGAGTGGATAGAGAAACAACGCAATGGATAACCAGTGAGCTTGACATGATGCCTTTTCCTTTCCACTGAACTGCAGCATCTCCATTTCTTAGACATTTTAAACAAGAAACAGAAAGGTGAGCAACGAAAGCACCCACTTTCTATCACTATGAATCTTGGCAAAAAAACCTGATTATTCCACTAACTGCTGCAAGTCCTGGGTCTATCAGGAAAGACCAGAACCGGATGCTGATAACAAAATGAAAGTTCTGGCCTTCCCTTCCAAATTGGCTACAGCACTGAGGGAACAGTTCGACTTTATACACCAGGCTTTCACATTCACAAAGATCACATAGCCTCATCTACAAATACAGTACGGACAAATTTCTGACTCTACTATGAAAATGCTGATATCTGGAGCACTTGACACAGTGCTGGAACTCGTTCTGTATACCATTGATACAGTTGTATGTCACAGTCTAACTGATGTCCAGAAAGTCCATCAGGTTAAAAAAGAAGCTGGTAATCAACTGCAAATGCGTACAGAAAAAAGCAAGCACACACACACAAACAATACTCTGAACCAACGAAAACCATGAAACAAAAATCCAGCGCCTGTGTGTGTGTGTGTGTGTGTATGTATGAGTGTGTTTTTGTGTGCTTTGTATCTGACATGTTATTGTAAAGCACTCTGACAGGTTGGAAAGAGTTAAATATACATACTATTATTATCATTATTTTTTTTTTTTTAACACCATTAATACTAATCTTGTATTCTCATTACTATTTATTACAATTATAATTATTATCATTTTCATTATCATTAATTATTATCCAGTAACAATTACCTCCCTTCCCCAGCTGGTCCACCCTGGCCACAAGTTTCGGGCGAACAGCTCCAGACATCTGGGCGCCGCTGGCAGATACTGCTGTAACACATCTGGAACACAGCAAAAAAACATCTGTCCTACACAAGCACAGTATGTACATGAAGACACATACACACACTCATAGATATATATATATATATACACACACACACAACACACTGATATACACACACATAAACACAGACAACCACATACCCTGTATGATACACTCTGGGACTGTGAGAGTAAGGAAAACGCACATATTATATGCATGACATGCCCTTACATACTTATGATATTAGTCATGTTTGACTATGACCATCAGAACAGAGGAGGTAACTGCTGTCCTGACTATCTGTGCTAGAATTTGATTATAGTGGAGAGTGTCTTGCCGAAGTTACACCCCTACTCTCTCAGTGAAGAGGGTTTCAGGACAGTTGGCGTTGGGATGGTTCCTAAAGGCCAACTAGCCCTTACATACACACTATATTTAAACACACATGTATAATCATACATGTATATACATGTGGAGTGATGGCCTTGAGGTAGCGTGTCCACCTAGGAAGCGAGAGAATCTGAGCATGCTGGTTCGAATCACTGCTCAGCCGCTGATATTTTCTCC
>JAAQRG010303857.1:0-15476 GCA_011634625.1 Babylonia areolata
CTTTTTGTTTTGCTTTTCTCATATTTGGGCATCTGAACTTCTGTTTATCATTTTCTTTCGAAAATCCCATGCTTCTGAAATATATTTAGCAAATGATTTTATGATGTCTTCATCATTTAATCTAAGCAGCATTATCATATCTTCTCTTTTTACTACATCCTTTTCAAAAAGAATACATTTTTTACAAATAAAATCATAAGATTTGCTCCGAAACAAAATGGTTTTCATCATCCGTAGCTGGGTTACATATTGGACAGGGAGACTGTGTTGCCGTGTCAGTTTCAAACCATCTTTTATTGGCATTAAAGCCAGGTGTTCTCAGTCTGAATCTGGCTAGGTTTGTTCTATGCCACTTGTTTGATATTATCATAATAAAATATTTTTTTCTGTTTGGAATATACTTCTAATGAAAAGAACCAACTATATTTTTCTTTGCATTCCATTTGTGAATGCCAGTTTTGTTTGTATAATGCAATCAGTCTATCTTTAAGTTCAGAAATAAATCCATTTTCATACCCTACGCCCTGGCGCAATCACATAATTCCAAATCCATTTTCTATTAATGACTCCTTAACAAAGTATGCCCAGTTTTGCTTCCCTGCTTCTTCTTCTACCAACATCATTTCATAGGCTTGTCTACATAGCCTTGATATTGGTAAACGTGTTACCTTAATCCAGTATTTAATACATTTTACAAATGTTCTTAAATGTAGTGGGTATCTGCCTGTCTTCCCATATAAATCTTATTTGAAAGAAGTGGAACGCCTAGAAAACGTTTAATAGCAAATGTGTGTACTTTGTCTATATCAATATTGTTGTTAAGACCCCAAACTTCTGCCCCGTAAGTCAGCATAGGCTCAATCTGCGTATCAAATAATTTCCAAAATATACAAAGATCAATGCAGTTTAACTTTCTAAGCGATCTGATTATTTATATGACACCCTTCTTCCCCTTTCTACATGATTCCTCCCAAACTTAGTTTCGTTGTAAAATAAAGTCCTAAGTAAAGTCCACTCTGTTTACGCATACCCAGATTCAAACACTCGACTGTTGGCCGCCGTTCTTTCTCTGTTTCTGGACCTTGCGATTGGAATGAACTTCCTTTTTCGCTTCGTCAAGTCTCCACACTCACCTCTTTCAAGTCTGGCCTTAAAACCCACCTCTTCCCAAAATAGCCTCCCTTGCCTGCCTTTTCTTGTCTTTAGTTTCTACAGAATTAGAGTTATGCATGCGTGTGAATGACTGGTGCGAAAGTGCTTTGATTTGTCTCTGCACAAGATCCAGCGCTATATAAATACCATTATTATTATTATTTGTAAGAGTTCGTTAACTTTACATCTATATTTCCATAAAACCATTTTTCCTGAGCAGAAAGATGCCCTCCCATTCGGAATACCATTACATTTGTTTTGTCTAAATTAATTGACAGGCACAGTCGATCAGCTTCCTGTTTTAACACATTTAGTTGATTTTGTAATCCAGTAAATGTATCTGATAGAAGAATAACATCATCTGCAAATAATAATAGAAAAATTTCTATTGCTCCTGGGATCATTTGAATGCCATGTTTACCTTTCTGTGACAGTTCCACCGCTAATTTGTTTATAAAAATGAAAACATCAGGGGACTAAGCAGACAACCTTGTTTTACTCCACGTGGGCATTCAAAATAATCAGAGTAATTACCTTTATCACGTACACGAGCCAATACTGAATCATACACACTTCTAACAGCTTTATAAATTTCCCATTAATACCATTTTTACGTAATACATCCCACAACACATTTCTATTTACAGAATCAAAAGCCTTCCTGAAATCAACAAATGCTACATAAAGTTTAGTGTTTTTCAGTAAGTGTTTTTGTACTAATGCATATAGAGTAAATATATGATCTACAGTGCTATACCCTGCCCTAAAACCTGTTTGTTCCTCGATTATCTTTTCTTCCCTTTCTGCCCATTTAGTTAATCTTCTGTTTAAAATATGAGTGTATATCTTACTAATTATACTTGTGAGAGCTACTCCTCTATAATTATCAGGATTGTCAGTATCTCCCTTTTTATGCATCGGGACGATGACAGATTTTGCCCACTCTGCAGGAAAAGAACCATTTTCGAACAATCTGTTAATAAAACAACCAGAAAATCAATCACAACTGAGCTGGCATGAGTTAGCATTTCACTGACTATCCTATCTGGTCCGGCACTTATACCCGCCCTTAGATGTTTTATACTGGCAATGACCTCTTCTCTAGATATTTGACTGTCAAAGAGAGGCTCTGACTCTGAATAGTTATTTTATTCTGCAACAGTATCCTCCAGAGCCATATTTTCAAAGGAATTAAAGACAGCAAATAAGTGATTGTGCCACTGCTGCAAACTGATTTCTGTGTATACAAAAGTTTTTCTGTTTACTGACTTAACTGTTGACCAGAATGATTTTGGGTCTGTAATAGAATCTTTTAGCTCTTGTAACTTTTTTTCTTCATATTCACGTTTCTTTGATCTTCTTAAAGTGATATAATCTGTCATTGCCTTTACATAATTTTCTCTGTGTTCATTTTGATTTAGTTTAGTTTTACATCTTTGAAATCTTTTAAGAAGTGTTTTGACAACCCCTTTCTTCTGTTTACATTAATTATCAAACCAGTTGTTAAATTGCTTCTTTCCTTTCCCCACTACACGAACCATACATGCTGCAGCCCCATATAATGCACCAACAAAAATGTCTATACACTTATCTATATCAACACCTAACATTTGGTATGCTTTTAGTCATACATTCATTAAATTCCTCAGAATCAAGCTTGTTTTTATATGTGTGCATTCTCTTCTGACCAAACTATTCTTTCTTCACTCTGTTGTACTGATGTGCATGTTTTCTTTTTACCAAAGATATTTTCCCATTCCAACAGGTAAATGCCAGGAGTTTAAACAATCCCCAACACGCAGATTACAATTCTTGAACAAATTATCAGAAACAATAAAATAATCAATTACACTGCAACCATGGGTAGACACATATGTAAAATCACCATTCTCATCACCATTTGTACAACCATTCACAATAACCATCTTAAACAGAAAACAAAAATCCAACAAAGATTTTCCAAAATTATTTACAACTTCATCTTTAGAACAACGTTTATATCTTTCTCCCTCAGTGTCATCACAATCAACACCAGGTTCATAATTGTTCATGTCTTCCATCTTAGGCTGTTGACACCCTGTCCTTGCATTCAAGTCACCACAAACCATGAAGTAAACATCATCTTTCTGATTAGCTTGCAGCAAACATTCTTCTAAGATCAGTATACCATCTTTTAAATCAGTTGAATTGTACAATGGACTACCTTCTGGGGCAACATAACATGCTATCACTATTACATCTTTATCTACATTAAAAAAATTTCCTCGGAGAGAGAGAGAGAGAGAGAGAGAGAGAGAGAGAGAATCGAAGGAGCTTTTTCGAAATGTAGATATTTACTCTTCTGTGTCAGTGTGATTAGAAATATAGGATTTCGTGTTATGCGCAACGAATCAATTATATACCATGTTAAGGTATTCTGTTCTATTCTGTCAACACACACACACACACACACACACACACACACACACACACACGCATACACACACACACACACACACACACACACACATATATATATAATATATATATATATATACATATACATATATATATATAAGATATATATATATATATAAGATAAATTGTAAGAAAAAGACTATCCGCACCTTCACCGTCTGTCCTCTCTGTCTTTCTCATACTCTTCCCCCCCAAGCCTCCCCTCCCCCCACCTCCCCCACATATCCGCTGACGACGGCTTAGTATTCATAAACGTGGCGGCTTAACATGGGCGCATTCTTCACCCGAAACCACGAAGTATAGCTATCTAAACTTTAAACTGTGGGTCCCCTTTCTGTGAAGGAGCACGATTTATAACCGAGAACATGTCTGAATCACACGGAGATTTCTTTCTTCTTCTTCTTTATTGGTTTTACTCTTGTTTCCGAGAGTGGCTCATATGTTTTACAGCTAGGGCCAGTATTAGTTGGGGCAGATGTTATTGCTACTTTACCTTTCAGTTTCAGGGAGGTGGCAAAGCGTGAGGACTGGTGAGGACGCAACACCGCCTCTGTGTGTGTGTGTGTGTGTGTGTGTGTGTGTGTGTGTGTGTGTGCCGAGAAGCTTAAAAACAAACAAACAACAACAACAAAAAACAAAAACAAAAACGGAAAGAAATTGGAACCAGCAGATGGCCGGTTTAAGGCCCAAACCAACGCCAGCGCTGAGAGCCTGCCCTGATGTGTAGAGAAAAAGACAAACGAAGAAAAAGGACAAGAGGCGCCGTTCCAGAATCGGATGGCGTTGGACTTGTGATCCAGTTTTGATTGGTGATCAGGATTCAATGCCCCGTTTCAGCCTGATGTTGTATCCTCGGGAAAGGCACTTTACTGTGATTTACCTCACTCCATCCAGGTGTGAATGCTCAGACATGTCGACAGACGATGGGGTGACACCAGCAAACAGTGGAGAGAGACCTCAGACATGTCGACAGACGATGGGATGAGACCAGCAAACAGTGGAGAGAGACCTCAGACATGTCGACAGACGATGGGGTGACACCAGCAAACAGTGGAGAGAGACCTCAGAGAATGGAGCGCTGTGACAGCCTCATGCATCCAACGACGAGGGAACATCTAAGTCTGAGTCAAACAATGGCAAAGGTTCAAATGGTAATCCAATTAGGATTCATAATTTGGAAACTGATTAACCAACCACATACCTTCACACACACACACACACACACACACACACACACACACACACACACACACACTGCACTCTAACACAAATACTGCACTGCAACCCACCCCTACCCTTCCTCCATACACACAGTCATCACGTAAGTCTCAATTCCAATATCCAACAGTCATCTGGATTTCCAGAGAAGAGGAATAATGAAGAAGAAGAAGCTGGAGGGGGAGAAAAGGGAGGAGGAGAACGAGGAGAAGGAGCAGGAGAAGATAAGAGGAAGGAGGAGGAAGATAAGAATAAAAAGAAGTAACCTCTGCCAACTACTTGCTCAAAATCTGCAAACCATCTGCCACGAACAACACAAAGGCCATGTTCCGACACTTCTATTTCTCTCTCTTTCTTTTTCGTCTCTTTCTTTATGTGGGTTTCATATCATTTTTCTTCCCTGTACAAGAAGCTTTCTGCAGAATGTATTGAAAAAAAAGACCGCTGCTCCCTTTTTCTTTCTATTTGTGTGTATGTTGTTTCTCTTGTGGTGAGAAGAGGATTGCTATGGTGGAAACACCTGCCTGGACACAAGACTGGAGAGATCGTTGTCGACCCTTCCCTCCCCCTGCAGTGTTTGGACTGTCTCTGTCACCCTGCCTCCTCCAGCTCCGGTCAAGGGGTTTTGGAATCACGATTCCTCCCCCTCTCCGCACTCCCTCTCCCCACCCACCAGTCTCTCTCCACCCCCTCTCCCCACCCACCAGTCTGTCTCCACCCCAGCTACATTCCTTCTGCCCCATCACCCGTCCTTACCCTCAGCCACTCCACCCCGCCCACTTTCTTTCCTTCCACCCCAACTCTCCTCATCACCACCCTCCTCCGCTCTGCCCACCCCCAACAATCCCCTCAAGAACAACCCCCCCCCCACCTCCCCGCAGCTCCCCCCTCCCCACACACACACCACTCCCTACACGCCTCTCCCCAACCTTGTCCACATTGTTTTATCGGAGTTTTACAGGAGAGCTAGGGAATGGAACCGGCTCAATGTAGGAAGGGGAGGAACGGAGCGTCAATGCGCGCGCGCGCGTATGTGTGCATATATAAATGTGTGTGTGCGTAGGTGTGCGTATGAGTGTGTTGGGAGCGGGAAGGAACATGGGTGAGTGTTTCAGAGAAGGGAGGGAAGAGATCTGAAGAGGAATGTCGCACCAAGAGACGTTAGGTGAGACACAGAATTCAGACCTCAAAACGCGCGCACGCACACACACACGCACACACAAACACACATTCTACATTTGACTTGATTTGCGGCCTGCGGCCCACACTTGCACTGCATTCGGATGGACAAACAGGGATGGGAAGAAGCCAGTGAATCAGTTAATGAGCTTCATCTTTATGTCACACTTTTATCAGCGTAAAATAGGAACTGGGCTAGACTTGGTATTCGAATTAGATCATTACATTGCATCGAGTCACGGAACAGCTCGATTATGATTGTGTTTGTTCCGAGATATTGATACCATAGGTATACTTCTTTGTAGCAGCAGATACAAATAAAACGAACTTTATTTTCAAGTTGAACTTTGCAAAAACTGCATAAAAAGTTTGGAAATTTTTGGTGGTATTGAAGAAATCTGAAAACATTTTCGATGGGAGGAAGACCACTCATTCTCATTTTCGCAGTTATATCTTGGAATGTTTTATCTTGGTGTTTTCTATATATGATTCAGATGTAAAACATGACTTGGAAGCGCGAAAATCTCTCACTGGTATTAACTGTGGTCGACTGGTCATTAATACAGTTAGCCACGAGTCATTGCCTTAACAAATCAAAAACTATTTCTGGGAGTATGTCTTTGAGTTTTTGATAGTCAGCACACTTTTTCGTTTTCATATTTACTTGCATTGGGTATGCTTGCTTTGGCAGCATGTTGATATTCATTTGCAGCAGGTCACCCACACAATGTGAGTGTTCTAATGCATGAATTCATTCCTCCCTTCCACCCCTTTCTTCCCTTCCACCCCAACTCTTCTCATCACCACCCTCCTCCGCTCTGCCCACCCCCAACAATCCCCTCAAGAACAACCCCCCCGCAGCCCCTCCCCCCCTCCCCACACACACATCACTCCCCACACGCCTCTCCCCAACCTTGTCCACATTGTTTTATCGGAGTTTTACAGGAGAGCGAGGGAATGGAGCCGGCTCAATGTAGGAAGGGGAGGAACGGAGCGTCAATGCGCGCGCGCGCGTATATGTGCATATATAAATGTGCGCTTTAGCAAGATGTCTCAATAAATAAATTAGATACACGTACACCCATCATCAAAACCTCATTCATACAGTCCGTTAACAACAGAGCAGTGGAACGTGCAGCACAAATCAAGTTGGGATCACTGTTCTAAAGATAGGTGGATAACACATGCCTTCTTTGAGCACCTTTGCAAACTGAAGCCAGCGGAAATGTTCAGCCATGTTCCTACTCCTGTCAGTGTGGCACGAAGCGGTAACTTCATGTATGTAGCCGAGCGCTCAGCTACTACGATGGCTGCTCCACGGCAAGCTTTCACTTGCTCGTGGCGTTAGTTAAGCTGACGTTCCTGGGTGTGCATACAGAGCAAGTTTGCGTTACGTGTCACTGCACTGTTTTCCTGTAATAACAATGGTATATAAACCATTGACTGATATCGGTCATGACAGAACATTTAGCATGTCGTGGGGGCAAGCATAACATGATTTCATCGAAGTAACACGTTACAGTTCAGAAAATACCACCAGTAGCAGACGACTTTTCAACGGACTGACAGCCGGATGCGGGTGTCAGTATGGCGTCCAGTTGGCTTCAGCTTTCCTGGCCAATGAGCTTTCCATCTATTTTTAGAGCAGTGGTTGGGATCCAAACAGATTCACTGTTACGCCTTGGGAGCTTCGTGTCACAAACACTTCATTTTCTTGACAGAGTGAGTCAGAATCTGTTCATGAGGAGTACTGATACAGTACTCAAGGGGAGCAATTCCGTACTTATGTTGTAACACGTTGTACAGTTATATACACATGAATCACTTGGTAGAACGTGTGTACCAGTGAAGAGAGAGAGAGAGAGAGAGAGAGAGAGAGAGAGCATATTGGCTCACTCACATTGACATTAATTCACTCAGTACAAATTACGTCTTCACACGATATGAATTACGTGTTAACACCAATACCTTTTGCCGCAAAAAAGAAGCTGACGTGGAACGGTTGGCTGGGTACAGTGCACCAAACCTCATTTTCCGATATGATTGATTCCACTTTGCTATTCATAAGCAAATTGAAGATATCCATGACAGAAGCTTACAGTCTATAATTTATTAGGTGGTTTCACCACTCTGTTACTTCCCTTCTCTCCTTATTGACAGAAATACTCCCATACCAGACAGATCGAAGCATTGCTTTCATTGATGGACCGGTACAGCTAGATATTGACTGCTATTTTCAAAACTTCTGAAGGTGGCTCAAGAACTAGTCTCTGTTGTAGTTTTTTTTTTCAAACTGATCTTGCATTGATGTCTCAAATGAGCGTGTTAGAAATATGCAAATATGAAAACATAAAGAATTCAACATAATCAACAGCCTGACATATCTATAAAAATTAAAATTAAGATTTAAAAAAAATCGGCATGAGAGGTTTGCGGAAATCAACAACACTTGACTTTTTGTGACGAATAGTTCTAGATCGTGTTCAACTCTCTAACAACCATTTCTCAGCTTTTTCTGTGGCCGCCGCCTCATCATCAATGGGTATAAAAGCCTTCCTTAGTTGTGTCATTAGAGTATTTTGTTATAAGTACAAACGTGTAGTTTAAACTGAAATCATTAGTGAATAATGTAAATAGAAAGAGAGAAGAAACAAATCCTTGAGGGGGACCAATGTTCAAAACATGCTTGTAAGTTATTTGGTTTCTTTCTTTGGATTTCCAAGATCTGTTAGTCCAAGGCCTGAAATTCAGTGGCAAAAACTGCCAAACTGTCAGCTCGGTGGTAATTTGAAGAGGACTTGTAGTACTGAATGCTGACCTAAAATCATCAAAGAAAATATGTATGGACATTAGCGATCTAAGAGCTGGTGATAAAAATTAACGCTTGGAGACACAGCATCTTCAACGAATATCTCTGTTCAAGACGAGAACTGTAAAGGACACAGTATAAAAATCTGCAAAATATATTCTGAAAGTCTACTGTTTTCGGGGCTGCTAGTGTCAGTATAACGGGTCCGTAGTAATTTAGAGTGGATGTGTTGGCTTCTTCTTTAGGCTCAGGGACAATAACTCAGGATGTGAAGAAGATTGCGAGCAAAAAGGAGTGACAAAGGGAGTGAGTTGACCAGGCGTTTATGTAGTCGATACAACACTATCTTGTCTGCGGTCTTTTCTTGCATTTTGACATCTGAGTCGTCTTACATCTAGTATTCTGAAGAGTTGTCTCACATTTGCTGTCAGAACTTCAACGGGTGGGGAGCAGACACTGGTGGTATGTCTCCCCCCCCCATCCCGCCACCCACCCCTTCCCCTCTGTCTCTTGCTGTCTGTCGTATGTATATACGTGTGTGTGTGTGTGTGTGTGTGTGTTCGCGAGTTGCAAGGTCACGTGTTTTGTTTTTCAACCAATCGACATAAACAGAAACATACATACGCACGCACGCACACACACGCACGCACACACACACGCACGCACGCACGCACGCACGAACACTTACACACACACACACACACACACACAACTATAGATAATTCTACATAGCGAAAGGACAGCGACATAAAAATGTCCCAATCGAAGATGACGATGAGGATGATGGTGACGCCGACGATAGATGTTGCAATTGTTGTTGTGTTGTTCTTGCCGGTCGTGTTGTTGGCCAAGTTGTCGATGACGTAGAGACATTTGTAGATGGATTCATTCTTGTTTTTTCTTCTGTCGCTTTCTATCCGTTCTTTCTTCCTTCCTTCCTTTTTGTTTTCATTTCCCCCTCTTCCATCTGTCCTCCCTCTTTTCTTTTCCTTCTTTTCTACATGCCTTCCTACGTTTTTGCGTCATTCCTTCCTTTCTTCATTCGTTTCTTTCTTGTCTTTTCTTCCTTTGTTCTTCATTCATCCTGTCTTTTCTTTTCTTTCTTTCTTCTTCATTCATCCTGTCTTTTCTTCCTTTGTTCATCATTCATCCTGTCTTTTCTTCCTTTGTTCATCATTCATCCTTTCTTTTCTTCCTTTGTTCTTCATTCATCCGGTCTTTTCTTTTCTTTCTTTGTTCTTCATTCATCCTGTCTTTTCTTCCTTTTTTCTTCATTCATCCTGTCTTTTCTTTTCTTTGTTCTTCATTCATTCTGTCTTTTCTTTCTTTGTTCTTCATTCATTCTGTCTTTTCTTTCTTTGTTCTTCACTCATCCTGTCTTTTCTTTCTTTGTTCTTCATTCATCCTGTTTTTTCTTCATATGTTCTTCATTCATTCTGTCTTTTCTTTTCTTTCTTTGTTCTTCATTCATCCGGTCTTTTCTTTGTTCTTCATTCTGTCTTTTCTTCCTTTGTTCTTCATTCATCCTGTCTTTTCTTTTCTTCCTTTGTTCTTCATTCATTCTGTCTTTTCTTCCTTTGTTCTTCATTCATTCTGTCTTTTCTTTCTTTGTTCTTCATTCATCCTGTCTTTTCTTCCTTTGTTCTTCATTCATTCTATCTTTTCTTCCTTTGTTCTTCATTCATTCTGGATTTTCTTTCTTTCTTCTTCATTCATCCTGTCTTTTCTTTCTTTGGTGGTGTCTTCCATTCGACTTACTTTCTTTCTTTCTTTGTTGTTGGGTTTTTTGGGGTTTTTTTTGCGATGATGATGATGATGATGATTATCATTATTGACGTTATTTATTTGCTTGTTAATTAATATTTTTTTTCCTTCTAACGAAATTCTTTGTTGTCGTCCTGTTATTTTCTTTCTTTCCTTTCTGTTTTCATTTCTATTCGTTTCCCATAGTGAGCAATTGCCACAGAGAGAGAGAGAGAGAGAGAGAGAGAGAGAGAGAGAGAGAGAGAAGAAGAAGAAGAAGAAGAAGAAGAAGAAGAAGAAATTGAAAGAGGAGGAGGAGAAGGAAGAGAAAAAGACAATAACAATGAGAGAGAGAGGGAGAGAGAGAGAGAGAGAGAGATATATTCAGATTCAGATGATTTATTCTTTGAAGGCCATAGCCCCCAAAAATAATGAACAAGGGGCGATAACAGATTTTGCTAATGTCACTATAACTGTTATCGTCTGCACTACAGCTTTTGCCAAATAGTAATTTAAAGAAATTAAGACAATACCGTCTCTCTAAACTTTCTCTCTAAATTTAAAAGCTCTGTATAGATACCATGCCAGGTTACGCATAATACCATCATCAGGAGATGCCATCAATAAACAGTCTAAACAAACATGGATACTCAAAATATTTTTTTGGAATAAGTTTCAAACGCAGATGATTCATAGCAGGACACTGCAACACAAAATGAACTTCGTCTTCAATTGATTCATCGCACAGGGGACACAAAGTTTCTGAATTGCATGCATTTTTATGGCGGTATCCATGCACATTTATTCCAGAAATACCAAGTCTAAATCTTGTTAAAATAAATCGCAGATGTCGGTCCATATTAGATAGAAAATAACTCTTTACTAAATGAGTAGAAGTGTAAGCTCTGTACAAATCAAATCCATCACTCAAATGAACATGCTCCTCCCAGTTTTGCCATCTACAATCTATTAAACGCTGACGAAACGTTTTCAAAAACATAGTCTCTTCCCTAACCTCTTGAAACGCCCACGCATACCCAAATCCAAATTCCTAAAGACATATTCGTATATTTGATATCCAATATATTTTCCCCCTGAGGTCTAAATCGTATAACATATAATATTTTCGTGGTAGTCCACCATTGTTCATTTTTAACAATTTCAACCAATAACAGACACAACTTACAGCAGAATTGATATATATGGGATATCTGTTTGTCTCCCCATACACCAAATCATTTGGTGTTTTCATGTCAACTCCCAGAAACTTTTTCAGTCCAAACAAGTGGACAGACTCACAATGTACAATAGCAGTCTTATCTAAACCCCACAGCTCTGAACCATACTGTGCGATTGGTTGTATTTGAGTATAAAAAATTTTAATGAAAATATGTAGAGAATTATTATTCAACAAAAAGAGTTTCTTTATAACTTGTAGCAATGCATTCTTCGCTCTGCTAGAAAGATCTCTACAAGCAGCTACAAAGCTCAAACGAGTAGAGAAAATAATTCCAACATAACAACTGGCATAACAATACCATTGTAAGTCCACCTTTCCCTTGCTGCCAAGTAAGCCCCCTTTCTAAAAACAACAATATTACTTTTATCTAGATTAACATTTATCTGCAACTTAGAAGCTGAATTTTTAAAGTTATTTAACAGTGACTATAAGCCAACAACTGTCTCTGAAAGTAATACAATATCATCATCAAGTAATAGTATAAACAGTTCTATGAAATCAGTTGTAAATCTGGCACTATGTCTTCCCTTGTCTATCACTTCCAAAGCTAGTTCATTTATAAATAAAGAAAATAGAATAGGACTACATACATCCCCCTGTTTTACTCCCCTTGTGCAATTTATGTAATCTGTACGTTTGTCATCACACCTAATTCTTGTTTTAACTACGTTGTACATACATCTAATACACATGAAAAGCTTTCCTGTTATGCCATGTTTTATCAGAATAGGCCACAATAAATTTCTATTAATAGAGTCAAATGCCTTTTCGATATCAATAAACACTACATAAAGTTTACGATTTAGAGAGAACTGTTTTTGAATAAAAGCCAAGAGAGTAAACATATGATCAATTGTTGAATATCCTCGTTTAAAACCAGCTTGATGTTCACCTGTAATGTTATTATGTTATATATATTCCAGAAGCCTACGATTAATGACTGTACTAAAAACTTTGCTACCGATATTAGACAAAGATATGCCTCTATAATTGTTAGTATTGTTTGTGTCACTATTCTTATATAGAAGGACTGTAATCGACTCACACCAACTGTCGGGAAAAATACCCTTATCAAACAAGCTATTGAAATTTTTTTACAAAAAATATCTATAATTGTTTCGCAAGGAGCTTTCAAAAATTCTCCAATGATTCCATCAGGACCTGCGCTTTTACGGTTCATAATTTTTCTTAATGCAATTAAAACTTCTTCTTTTGATATTGGACGATTCATAAATTAATTCTCCACCTCAGGCAAATCCCTCCCATTGGGTGCAACCTTGCCGTGGTTGGGGGGCTTGCGTGTCTCAATAACCCTGAGAGCTATGCTGGCGGGAGATTCGTCTCCTGGTAGGGCCACCCAAGTCAGACAGGTCAAAGGGTAGAGACCAGACGAATAGTACCCACTGGTCCTCCAGGTGGGGGGTTTGAATTAGGCTAACAACCCGGTTCTGTAAAAAGAAGACTGTTACAGAAACTGCAACAACAAACTCTGAGAACTGCTTGGTCCAGGAGGGGTACTCTCTGGTAGAGCCCATGACGCGAGCTGGTGAAAGCCCTTGGGAAGCCAGTGCGCCGACAACTCTTCTGACGACCAAGGCCAAAACCAGGATAGGGACCTGGAACATCAGAACCCTATACGAGACAGGCAAAACAGCTCAAGTCTGTCGTGAGATGCAAAGGTACAACTTGAAGATTCTAGGCCTATGTGAGACAAGATGGACAGGATCAGGAAGAACGCAACTAGTGAGTGGAGACACCATCATCCACTCTGGACAGGAAGAAGGCCAACCCCACACCCATGGAGTAGCGTTGCTGATGACACCTGAAGCAACACGAGCACTGCTGTCCTGGGAGCCTATGTCACCAAGGATCCTCACGGCACGCTTCAATTCAAAGGGCAGGAAAGTTACCATCATTCAGTGCTACGCCCCTACCAACGTGGCAGTCATCAAAGAGAAAGATGATTTTTACCAACAAGTCCAAGCAGTCATAGACAAGACACCCAAAAGAGATATGAAGATCCTCATGGGAGACCTGAATGCCAAGGTAGGCGCCGACAACACAAACAGAGAACTCATCATGGGCAGACACGGCACTGGAGTACAGAATGAGAATGGAGAACTTTTCATAGAGTTCTGCACCTTCAATGAATTGGTCATTGGAGGCACCTTGTTTCCCCACAAGACCATCCATAAGACCACGTGGGTTTCCCCTGACGGCAAGACCGAGAACCAGATCGACCACATCACCATCGGTCGTAAGTGGAGACGAAGCCTGCACGTCAGGGTAAAGCGCGGCGCAGACGCAGCATCGGATCACCACCTGGTTGTGGCAGCACTCAAAACCAAGCTGAAGGCCTACAACGACCAGGCCGCAAGACCATCGCACAAGTACAACGTGCACAGCTTGAAGGAGAAACTCAAAGCAGAAGAGTTCAAGATTGAATTGATGAACAAGTTCAGTGTGCTTTCCCAACTCCCAGAGGACTCAATAGAAGAACATTGGCACAGCCTTCGAGAGACCTGGACAACAACTTGCAAAACAGTCCTGGGCAAGAAAACGAGGAAGCACAAAGAGTGGCCATCAACAGACACCTGGACACTCATCACTGAGAGGAAGCATTTGAAAGACCAGATCAACTGCACGCAAGATCAAGCCGAGAGACATGAGCTACAAGCACAGTACTGGGAGGCGAACCGACAAGTAAAGCGAAGTGCGAGAAAAGATAAAAGAACCTACATCGAGGAACTGACAGCAGAAGCTGAGAGTGCAGCAGGTCAGCGGAACATGAAGCGCCTGTATGAGATCACCAGGACACTCTCCGGGAAAAACAGCAACCCAAGCCGGCCCGTCAAGGACAAAGACGGAAACACCATCCTTGGCGAAGAACAGCAGAGAACAAGATGGGCGGAGCATTTCAAAGAAACGCTCAACTGACCAGCACCACCCGCCCCACCAGACATCCCGCCACCTACCAAGCTCCTCGACATCAACACCAACCCTCCCAACAAGACCGAGATCGTCAAGGCCATCAAGTCCCTCAAGTCAGGAAAGGCAGCCGGCCCAGATGGAATTCCACCTGAAGCTCTGAAGGCCGACATCCAGACTTCAACTGAGATGCTGCACCCTCTCCTTTGCAAGATCTGGGAACAGGAGCGAGTGCCAAAAGACTGGAAAAGAGGACATCTTGTAAAGCTGCCAAAGAAAGGGGACATTTCATCCTGCAACAGCTGGCGGGGAATCATGCTGTTGTCTATTCCGGGCAAGGTACTGAGCAGAATCATTCTTGAGAGACTGAAGAACGCTTTGGACAAGACACTTCGTGACGAACAAGCAGGCTTCCGACAAGATCGCTCGTGCACGGATCACATCGCAACCATGCGCATCATCATCGAGCAGTCCCTGGAGTGGCAGACCCCCCTGTACACAGTCTTTGTCGACTTTCAAAAAGCTTTTGACAGTGACGACCGAGATGTCATCTGGAGACTGATGTACCACTATGGATTTCCACCAAAGTTTGTAACCATCATCCAGCAAATGTACGAAGACGCCACCTGTCAAGTGATCCACGACGGGAAACTGACGGAACCTTTCAGTGTGCAAACCGGCGTCCGTCAGGGGTGTTTGCTCTCACCGACCATTTTCCTGATGGTGGTTGACTGGGTCATGAGGCAGTCT
>JAAQRG010303865.1:0-15463 GCA_011634625.1 Babylonia areolata
CTCTCTGCTATTTTTTGTTCTCCACTCCATTCTGCCATCGTTTCTTCTCCACCCCTTACTCTCTCCAATTTAAAAAAAAAAAAAAAATTATTATCTCCACTCCTTTCTGCCATCTTTTCTTCTCCACTCCTTTCTGTCTGCCATTTTTTGTTCTCCACTCCTTTCTGCCATTTTTTGTTCTCCACTCCTTTCTGCCATCTTTTCTTCTCCACTCCTTTCTGCCATCTTTTGTTCTCCGGTCTGTTCTGCCATCTTCTGTTCTCCACTCCATTCTCCCATCTTTAGTTCTCCACTCCGTTCTGCCATCTTTTGTTCTGCACTCCGTTCTGCCATCTTTTGTTCTCCACTCCGTTCTGCCATCTTTAGTTCTCCACTCCTTTCTGCCATCTTTTGTTCTGCACTCCGTTCTGCCATCTTTTGTTCTCCACTCCTTTCTCTCTCCCATTTTTTGTTCTCCAATCCTTTCTCTCTGACATCTTTTTTTTTCCATTCCATTCTGCCATTTTTTGTTCTCCACTCCTTTCTGCCATCTTTTGTTCTCCACTCCTTTCTACCATCTTTTGTTGTTCACTCCTTTCTCTCTGCCATCTTTTGTTCTCCACCCCGTTCTGCCATCTTTTTTGTTCACCACTCCTTTCTGCCGTCTTTTATTCTCCACTCCTTTCTCTCTGCCATGATTTGTTCTCCACTCCATTCTGCCATCTTTTGTTCTCCACTCCTATCTCTCTACCATCTTTTGTTCACCGCTCCATTCTGCCATCTTTTGTTCTCCACTCCTTTCTCTCTGCCATTTTTTTTTTTAATCTCCACTCCATTCTGTCATCTTTTGTTCTCCACTCCTTTCTGCCGTCTTTTGTTCTCCACTCCTTTCTCTCTACCATCTTTTGTTCTCCACTCATTTCTCTCTGCCATCTTTTGTTCTCCATTCCATTCTGCCATCTTTTGTTCTCCACTCCATTCTCCCATCTTTAGTTCTCCACTCCGTTCTGCCCTCTTTTGTTCTCCACTCCTTTCTCTCTGCCATCTTTTGATCTCCACTCATTTCTCTCTGCCATCTTTTGTTCTCCACTCCTTTCTGCCATCTTTTGTTTCCCACTCCATTCTGCCATTTTTTGTTCTCCACTCCTTTCTCTCTGCCATCTTTTGTTCTCCAGTCCTTTCTCTCTGCCATCTTTTGTTCTCCATTCCGTTCTGCCAACTTTTGTTCTCCACTCCTTTCTGCCATCTTTTGTTCTCCGCTCCGGTCTGCCATCTTTTGTTCTCCACTCCTTTCTGCCATCTTTCCACTCCTTTCTGCCATCTTTTGTTCTCCACTGCGTTCTGCCATCTTTTGTTCTCACTCCTTTCTCTCTGCCATCTTTTGTTCTCCACTCCGTTCTGCCATCTTTTGTTCTCCGCTCCGGTCTGCCATCTTTTGTTCTCCACTGCGTTCTGCCATCTTTTGTTCTCACTCCTTTCTCTCTGCCATCTTTTGTTCTCCACTCCGTTCTGTCATCTTTTGTTCTCCACTCTTTTCTGCCATCTTTTGTTCTCCACTCCTTTCTGCCATCTTTTGTTCTCCACTGCGTTCTGCCATCTTTTGTTCTCACTCCTTTCTCTCTGTCATCTTTTGTTCTCCGCCCCTTTCTCTCTACCATCTTTTGTTCTCTGCCCCTTTTCTCTATACCATCTTTTGTTCTTCGCCCCTTTCTTACTGCCATCTTTTGTTCTCCACTGCTTTCTCTCTGCCATCTTTTGTTCTCACTCCTTTCTCTCTGCCATCTTTTGTTCTCCACTCCTTTCTCTCTACTCCGTTCATCCTGCCCTCTTTCGTATTACACTCATTTATTTCTGCTATATTTTGTACTCATTTCTCTCTGCCATCTTTTGTACTCCACTCCTTTCTCATTGCCATATTTTGTTCTCCACCCTTTTCTTTATTATTACTTCAAGCAGGCTGTCCTTAAATTACTCTTTATCATCCTCTCTTGAGATTGGCGAATCAGATGTAGACTTTCAATCTTCAGTGAAATATCTGGATGTGACGTTTGATTCAAACTTTTCAATGAAGAAACATGCCAACAATCTCTGCAAGGCTGCATCTTTCAAATTCGAAATATGTTACATCCGACATCTCCTTACAGTAACTCAATCAACACAAACTCTTGTGCTCTCACTTGTCTTGTCTGGACTTGATTATTGTCACTCACTCCTCATTGCTTGTCCTCAATACTTAAAACAAGAACTCCAAAAAGTTCAAAATGCAGCAGCAAGGTTAATACTTAGAACCAAAAAGACTGATAATATCACTCATCATCTGCATTCTCGTCACTGGTTACCAATTTCTGCCCGCAGTCAGTACCAAGTCGCAACTCCCACCTTCAGCTCCTTTTCGAGCGCTGCCCTTCAGTATCTGAGAGAGGTCGTTCTTTACGCCCCCATGACAACTCAGATCATATTCCGACTCACGGCAGTTACTTGCTCATCGTGTTAAAAAAACCGATCCTTCCGTGATTCTTCCTTTTCTCATTCAGCTCCATCTGTCTGGAACAGTTCACCTCACGATCTTCGCTATACTCCCTCATCTCAATCTTTTAAAACTGATCTGAAAACACGTCTTTTTGAAAACGCCTATACATAGACCTTCCATATCTTTCCAATGACAGTCAGTCATAATTCATGCAAACTCTCTCTCTCTCTCTCTCTCTTTGTGTGTGTGTGTGTGTGTGTGTGTGTGTGTGTGTGTGTGTGTGTAATGTTTAAGTGCTTCGAGCTCCCTTTGGGGAGGAAAGCGCTCAACAAGTATCCATTATTGTTAGTAGTAGTTGTAGTATTGTTGTTGTTATGGTGATTATTATTATTTCTCTCTGCCATCTTTAGTTCTGTACTCCTTTCTCTTTGCCATTTTTTGTTCTCCACTCCTTTCCTCTGCCAGATGCATGGATGACATCTTGACACTTGCCGAGAGACGTAAACCTGGGTGACAACGCATGTGGCAGTTCTACTGTTGCCGTCTGTCTCTCTGCACTGGTCATTCACTTTTCCTGCACCTTTCCTGTATGTCTGTCCCACACTCTGTCTCGCCATCTCTCTGCTTCCGTCTTTATCCTTAAAAAAAAAAAACAAAAAAAAAAAAAACACCTCTCCCCCCACCCCACCCACCCCTCTCTCTCTCTGTCAGCATGTTTTCCTCCCCATCGTCACTTATCTCCCCTTCCCCCGAACCTTACCCTGTACTGGCAGATAGTCTCGCCTGGTTTTTGTCATCGAGCTCAATAGCTCAGTGGTTTTTGTTAGATATGCGCCAGGTTTGCCCCGTGGTAAGGAAGGGGGTTGGAGCAGAGCATTGTGGCTGGGCTGTGGATCAATGTAACCGTTGACACTTGCTCTGTCCGGTTCACGATCTTCCAACCCTCATCCCTCCCCTTACTCCACCACACTTTTCTTTCATCATCCCTTTCCACTTCCTGACATCTTCCCGCCTGATTTTGATGCCGAATATGCTACTAATGATATACTCAATTAAGAAGAGATGGGCTCACCGTGTACCCTGTCTAAATTTCTTTTCTGTTAGAAAAAATATGATTTCATCATAGACTATTACAATCAGTTGTGTGCTTTTTTTTATGTTTGTATCCTTCTGTCGTCCAAACCATGTTCACTCAGAGTGTTTGCATGTCAAGAGAACCGAAACTTTTTTCAAGGTCTAAATAAAGCAAAAGTCCAGGTAAATGTAATTCTAAGCAGTCGTTTTCTGTTGTCTGTAATATATCTTTTACATCAAAATCGGTCTGATCTTCAACAATCGTATTTTCAGTATTTGTAGACACACTTTTGTTTGAAAAGTTTACAAGTTAAATGTTTTCTTCCGACTTGTCTTATTTCGGGATGATGATTCTTTCTTTCTGAATGACCGAAAGTTATCCGCCTTTCATTGGTTGGTTTAAAGCACAATTATAAAAGGGCCTTTTTCCTTAAAAAAAAAAAAATCAAAGAAGATAAAATTCCGCTCCAAAGCCGTCTGTGGACGGACTCTTTCCCTTTTTCATGTAGGTTGTTTGAGCTATTTACTTACTAAATCCATTCGTGTTCATCGAAAAATTTCTTTGTGTGTAAATGTATGATTTATATTTCCCATTTCATCTGGTAATGTTCCATGAAGGCCTACCAATTTTTGTAACATTCTTCTTCACGAAATACCGTGTGGAATTGTGAAAATTTTCCATTCCTACACTCCCCACTTTGTGTGGAATTGCGAAAGTTTTCCATTCCTACACTCCCCACCTATCCCCTATTTGGATAATATGAAACCAAGTTTATTCTTAAAGGTAGATTTTTTAAACTGGTGTATTTGTATCAAATGTTCGTGCTTTTATTGTTTGTATTACAATGACGTTGATTGTGCGATTTTCATGCTTCCCTCCCTCTTCCATCCTTTCCCCACTGCCTCACCATGGTCATTTGAGTGAGTGGCTTTTCAGTTTGGGTTTGAAAGCGATATATTTTGATGGTGAAATTACTTATTTTATTTTAGTATTTCTTAAAATAGCTTTTAATTTTTTGTCCCTCTCTTATGACGAGCAAATGTCTGTACATTGTGTTTCATACATCAAAGGAATTGATTGATTGATTAATTTATAGGTTGCGAATAATGAAAATCCCTTTCAGCGATCTTTTAGCTCTTGATTTTAATGCATCACCTTGCGTTTCCTATTCCCTCAAGATATTAACTCATGACGATTTTCTTTTAACAATTTTGCCTCTTCTGTTTTTTTTATTTTCCTTTCTTTGTTTTTAATATTATTCTTTTAGTCTTTTTCTACTTCATTCTTTTTCTTTGTTGTGGCACGGATGTAGTTTCAGATCGTATTTTCAATAGAAGGAAATAAAAAAAAAGTACCTTATCTGTGACCACACTATCATGGTCACTATCATTATTCATGGAAGAGATTCCCATGAATGTTTCTGATTTATACTGTTCTGCAGAATATTTGCATATTTTTATTATTCATTTATTTACTAGGTGCATAAGCTCTGTGTGCTGTACAACTATTCATTTATTATTTTCTCAATGAATTGTTTATCTCTCAGCTAAATACAGTTGGAGTTCTAAAACGTACCGTTTTATAGGTTTTTTTCCCGAATTTTATTTTAAAGATCATCATTGATCAGTCTGATCGATAATTTCGAATCATAAATGTATCATATAGTATATGTTATTTCGAGGCAAATTACTCCAGATATATAGATCATTTAAATAAGTAATGAAATGTGAGAGAGAACATCCATTCCACCGAAAATACACTAGGCGTACATATTTTAACATATATACTTTTATTTGCTTGGTCTGCTTGAATTGTACTGTGCTTTTCACAAGTTAGACTTTAAATATTTGTACTTGTGAATTGACAATATGTTTTGAGTAAGTCGACATTAGCACTGTTATTCCACATGTAGCCGTGGTCTCGAGTGGTTTATTATTATGAAAGAGGACGGTACAAAAGAATTAACTAATTTACTGTATTAAAGAATAGAAAAGTTCCAGGGGCATATAGCAGGCCAGTCACAAAAGGGTTTTCTATTGTTTTATTACAATATTAAGTAAAGAAGAAGAGATAAGAGAAGATGAGAAGATAAAGAGAAGACAGTGCACTGATAAGACACAAGTAAACAAAGGTCATTAAGTACATGTCAGGAATGCAAGTGAATAATAAAGCACATGTATACATATTACATGGAAAGACTACCATTTGGTTTGGGATAAGCAACAACAGAAGATAAGATAATGCATATGTGTGAAGACCAAACACTGACATCAAATGACATTTCTAATACATTTCAATAGTGTAGATAAACTGATTTAGTGGAAAGTACACTGACAGTATAGATTTATGTAAAGCTCATACTGTAACAATACTGTAACACTATACCGGAGTAAGCCATATAGGAGAGAGCATAATCACTAAATTACAATTAACAGACAGTGATACATATCAGATAGTTTTAACCAATAGCTGATATCACTACAACACAGTCTTGTAACCACCACAACAGAATACTACACACATCATCTTAGAGTACTGAGCACACATTGTAGCAGCATAATTGATATCAGCATGTGAAATAATACATGAATAATAAAAAAAAAGATAATAGAATCAGTGGTTTTGATATTATGCTGGCAAACTGAGAGACCAGATAGTGTTCAATACAAAGATTGGAAGAACCACCATGGCTTAACCATTAAGTGGTGAATGAACCTACACAAGTTATCCAGTTTTGTGCCAAACATTAACAGTTAAGTACAGCCTGTGTGCAACATTTAAATCTCCTCCACAGAAGTGGGATAAGTAACCCAACATTCATCAGTAACAGAAAATGAGAAAAAATGCTTCATTCACTAGAACATTCTTGAACAAACTATCAGTGTCGAGACGTCACTGAATGTGACGTTGAAAAGAATTAAATGGAATACTGCTAAAAGCATATGAGGACATTGCGATTTTCTAGATCAATCATAGCTGAGCTGTGACTACATGTCAAAGCAATAACTGAACCAAGTAAACCAAACTAAGGCAATACAAACATACTCATTTGAACACAGGTACTGTGTCGAAGAATATTATTTACAAATCATTAGCACATTTTACACACAGTACTTACAGTGATACATAGCAAGATGTTGGCCTCTGGAGCAACACACACAATACACACTCTGTGTATGACACAGTAAGCAAGAGAGAGAGAAAGCAGGCTCCACAGCCAGTGACTGGCCAGGTGGAAAGTGACCAGTCATCACCTGCTCTGACTATTTATGCAAGTTAAGTGAACCTCAATGACGCAAGCATGGCCCGTGAAACAAAAGGTCCCCAATCAGGTCAAATCTAACAAGAATTGTTTGTTACCAGGTATTCAATGATAGATTACTCAGTGATCCCTGAACCAATTTACGTCGGATAGGTCACAAAAGAAAGAGCTCAACACCTACTTTATAATATGATGAGTATAAAATGAAGTGTATATTATTTAAGATGAATTTATAATCTTAAGTCACCCGAAAAGGGTCAGTTTTAGCGAGCTTATCGCTGAAAATTTCAAACTGCGTTAAATCAGTTTAATGTAGGCAAACACAAATGGAATAGATTTAAAGATGGAATTGCGACGATTCTGCCAGTAAATAATACTTGCAGTTTACTGATCCGACAAAAGAAATATTTAAGTAAATATGGTGCGTCAGAAACACAAGTTTCAGCTCAGCCAATGGCGTCGAGTGACACTAGTTGTGGAGTGGTTGTGTGACGAGAAAGACAAAATGACGTAAGCTTAGGGTCAGTTGAAATCTTTACACTGACCAACAATTAAAATGAAATCAAGCATGCTTCTAACTGATTAAAGTGTGTGTGTAAGCACAACAAATATGATATTACAGTGAACGATACAGAGGCTTGATTTAATAGATGTTTAGAGAATAGGTTTAGAATGGGCTTTGCATTTAAACCAGGAATGGTGTCGCTCATTCTGCGTGAGCCGTTGGAGACCGGCGGTTAGTTGCAAAGAAGGCGTCTTCTATAGCGTGTGCATGAAGCAGTTTTAGAAGCGGAGCGGTTGGCTACTCATAAAAAAATCTATGAGTCTTAAGATGTAGACTTTATAATTTAAGTAGCTTTTATTGTTCAAACTATGCTGTTCACATATATTTCCCAATCTAAAGTAAATACGGTAATCATTTTATATTAAAGCTGCTGTGTGTTTCACATGCGATCATCGAATTGTTTTCTTCTATTTTGCATTTTGAGACAATATAATTTTTTAAATGAGTAATATTTGGATGGTATTTATCCAAATTGCACACACACACACACTGACTGACCAAATGAATGAAACCATTTATTGTCAGATTAGCGTTTTGTTGTACTGACATTTTAACAATCATTTAAACAAATGTTAACTGAGCAACACAATCAGAATCAAATTTAAGAAAATGATGATATGAATACTATTTTTAAAAGAAACATATTTAACAAATCAGTTTACCAAATATCAATAACATTAGTATCTCAAAAAATCTTTTAACACAAACACATACTCACAGACGTGTACCCCTCCCCCCCCCCCCCCCAACCCCCCAACCTACATCCATGCCTGCACACATACGCCATTTCAGATTCCCCCACCTCAACCACCTCTCCTATGTACATTTGGTTAGTCACATTCTGATCTCTTTCCCTTATTCCAAAGACATAAAAGTATTCACACCTACGTGCACAACCTCACACACACACACACACACACACACACACACATACATATATATATATATATATATAATACATATGCACACACTCTCTGTCTCTCTCTCATCTACTCTCCCCACTCTCCCCCACACACACACTTGCACTAAAAAATATATAAAAAAGATAATAAAAAAACCACCTTTCACTGCACACTTACACATTTACAGTATGCAACCATTAAAGGTTTCATAATGCAATCAAGACGACATATTACATATCAGAGTAGAACAGCTCCACTGATTTTGAAATAATGAGAACTTTGCTCTACAAGTAAATTTGACGCTATCATCCAGAACGAAACTCTAATTTGGATTAAATAAAAAGAGGGATAACTTTGCATCACATAATACACGACAAAAACAAAACAAAGCAAAGACGAAACAAATTAGAAAAGCCGACCAATTGGTTGGCATTTGATTACGTTAACTGCAGTTTTTGTCACAGACCAACCATTTTCTTTACTGGGATGCACTGGACATGGTCACACACACACACACACACACACACACACATACACACACGCACGTACGCACGCACAGAGTCACGAACATACTCATACATGTATGTTAAAGTGTATGTCTTCCCTGGGAGGAATAGCCAACAAGAGCTGAGTCTGTGATTATATCTGCGTGGAAACCAGACTTGTTGTATGGTCATTGAATTTCAAATTTGCACAAATTGTACTTTTTGTTTTTAGTAATTCTTCTGATTCTAGGCCTGACCAAAACCAAAGACGTTTAGTGTGATTACATCGCCAGAAAATATGCACAGTTCCACCTTTGACTTCTAAACAAAAAATCACAGTAACTATTATTTGATATTATTATTTCTTTCATACAACATTTGTACCAATTATTCTGTGTCCTATGCGAAATTGTGGCCACTTTATTTTTATGTCTTTGTTTTATGAATATTTCAGAAACCTTGTCGCAGCATATATTTGCTTCTAGTTTCTCAGACCACTTATGACAAGAATTAGAATTTCATAAAATGTCAAAATATAATAATTCAGTGATCCCTTACATACTGAGTACATTATTTTCAATGCCCATCGTGTATTGTGTGTATTCTGGTTTGTTAATGACGTTCTACCTGTTGTAAATATTTCCTGATAGCTTCCAAGCAATCGTTTTAGAAAAAATCAGTCTGCTTTGTTTTAAAAATGAGATTCTCCAGTGTGGAAAGCGCTTGACGTGTGGGTAATTTTCACGTCAAATATCTATCAAATTGAGTGCTATCATCATATTTTCTACGCTATCATTTGCTTTTTGGTTAATAGTATTGCTGAAAATAAAATAATCTCAGTGGTGTTCGAGAAGGAAGTTCCAATCACCCACTAACACGATGACGGGATTAGCATACATTAGCTTTTCCTAGATTTTTTCGTGAAAATCTGGGTAATCTTCATTTGGACCATAAATGTTTACCAAAAAAATATTTCCCTATGTTTTTTTTTATAGACAACGTTTCCTTTATTTATTTTAAATTCAAAAGTAAATTTAACAATATTGTCACTGCCCTTGCGTTTGACGTATATGAATGAACCAAAGAGCGTTGATATCCCAATTCTGACTTGCCATGTTAATATTCCCATTTTGATGACACTTCTTTCCGCTTTTTATTATTTTTTTTATAGTCAGGTGTGTCTCTTGCATGCAGTAGATATTGTATGATTTTTCTTTTCTTCAGAGAACCTTTTTACTCACCTACGGCCATTATGCTACTTTTCCTGCTCACATGGGCCAGATGGTGTGCAAAAACTGACCAACCCATTATTACAAATAGGCACACACACACACACACACACACACACACACACACACACAGAGAGAGAGAGAGAGAGAGAGAGAGAGAGAGAGAGAGAGAGAGAGATACATGTTGACAGACATACAGAGAGAGAAGTGGTGATGGTGTACATCATACTTTATGATCCAGACATGAGCATTTTGTTGGCGCAGACAGTATACATTATTAACGACACGACACGGAATCCATAATTGATGAGGGGGCAGGGACCACGACAGACTTAGGACTCGACAATTCATTGTCTGAGACAAACTAGAACACCCACTCCCAGTTATCTCGGGTCTGGGTCTGTTCTTCATGTCCTTGTCCTTTTCCTGTTCTTTATCTTCCGCTGTATTCTTTGTTCGTTCGTCAGCCCTTAAATGGCTTCCGCGGTCAGCTTTGCTGTAACAAAGATTTGCTATGCCTTTCTATTTATTCAGTCTAATAGAACTGCGTGTTGATTCATCGCTTGGACAGGAAGAAAAAAATAATTTCTGATGTGACATTTATATAGTGACACAGAATTAGTCTAGTTTCATCTGAGACAGTGTGAGCACAATGTCATTCAGACACGAATGGCTTTTATCTCTTTTTTCCCTCACCACTCACCTCCCTCTCTCTCACACACACATTTTCTCTCTCTCTCTCTTCTCCATTCTCTCTTTCTTCCTCTCTTGATCAATCGATCGATAGACAGACAGACAGGCAGATGGATAGATAGATAGACAGACAGACTGACAGACACAGAGATAGATAGATATATAGATAGATAGATATTCGTTTGGGCGTATCTACACTGCTTAGTTCCATATCCAGGCTACAAATGTGTCACAGCTACTTTGTGCAATGTGCAAGAGCGCAAGTGATGCTCGAGGTGTCTGCCTCATAACCCATAAGCTTGATAATTAACTTTAGAACGTGTTGGAATTGACACAGTGTCTGCCTCATAATTGTTAGGCTTTGTATCTTTAGAAAGTGGTGGAATTGACACAGTGTCTGCTTCATAACCCATAGGCTTGATATCTTTAGAAAGTGGTGGAATTGACACAATGTCTGCCTCATAACTCTTAGGCTTTGTATCTTTAGAAAGTGTTAGAATTGACACAGTGTCTGCCTCATAACCCAAAGGCTTTATATCTTTAGAAAGTGTTGGAATTGACACAGTGTCTGCTTCATAACCCATAGGCTTGATATCTTTAGAAAGTGGTGCAATTGACAAAGTGTCTGCCTCATAACCCATAGGCTTGATATCTTTAGAAAGTGGTGGAATTGACACAATGTCTGCCTCATAACTCTTAGGCTTTTGTATCCTTAGAAAGTGTTAGAATTAACACAGTGTCTGCCTCATAACCCAAAGGCTTTATATCTTTAGCAAGTGTTGGAATTGACACAGTGTCTGCTTCATAACCCATAGGCTTGATATCTTTAGAAAGTGTTGGAATTGACACAGTGTCTGCCTCATAACTCTTAGGCTTTGTATCTTTAGAAAGTGTTAGAATTGACACAGTGTCTGCCTCATAACCCAAAGGCTTTATATCTTTAGAAAGTGTTGGAATTGACACAATGTCTGCCTCATAACCCATAGGCTTAATATCTTTAGAAAGTGTTGGAACTGACACAGTGTCTGCCTCATAACCCATAGGCTTGATATCTTTAGAAAGTGTTGGAATTGACACAGTGTCTGCCTCATAACTCTTAGGCTTTGTATCTTTAGAAAGTGTTGGAATTGACACATTGTCTCCCTCATAACTCTTAGGCTTTTGTATCTTTAGAAAGTGTTAGAATTGACACAGTGTCTGCCTCATAACCCAAAGGCTTTATATCTTTAGAAAGTGTTGGAACTGACACAGTGTCTGCCTCATAACCCAGAGGCTTAATACCTTTAGAAAGTAGTGGAATTGACACAGTGTCTGCCTCATAACCCAGAGGCTTAATATCTTTAGAAAGTGGTGGAATTGACACAATGTCTGCCTCATAACTCTTAGGCTTTGTATCTTTAGAAAGTGTTAGAATTGACACAGCGTCTGCCTCATAACCCAAAGGCTTTATATCTTTAGAAAGTGTTGGAATTGACACAGTGTCTGCTTCACAACCCATAGGCTTGATATCTTTAGAAAGTGTTGGAATTGACAAAGTGTCTGCCTCATAACCCAAAGGCTTTATATCTTTAGAAAGTGTTGGATTTGACACAGTGTCTGCTTCACAACCCATAGGCTTGATATCTTTAGAAAGTGGTGCAATTGACAAAGTGTCTGCATCATAACCCATAGGCTTGATATCTTTAGAAAGTGGTGGAATTGACACAATGTGTCTGCTTCACAACCCATAGGCTTGATATCTTTAGAAAGTGGTGCAATTGACAAAGTGTCTGCATCATAACCCATAGGCTTGATATCTTTAGAAAGTGGTGGAATTGACACAATGTGTCTGCTTCACAACCCATAGGCTTGATATCTTTAGAAAGTGGTGCAATTGACAAAGTGTCTGCATCATAACCCATAGGCTTGATATCTTTAGAAAGTGGTGGAATTGACACAATGTGTCTGCTTCACAACCCATAGGCTTGATATCTTTAGAAAGTGGTGCAATTGACAAAGTGTCTGCATCATAACCCATAGGCTTGATATCTTTAGAAAGTGGTGGAATTGACACAATGTGTCTGCTTCACAACCCATAGGCTTGATATCTTTAGAAAGTGGTGCAATTGACAAAGTGTCTGCATCATAACCCATAGGCTTGATATCTTTAGAAAGTGGTGGAATTGACACAATGTGTCTGCTTCACAACCCATAGGCTTGATATCTTTAGAAAGTGGTGCAATTGACAAAGTGTCTGCATCATAACCCATAGGCTTGATATCTTTAGAAAGTGGTGGAATTGACACAATGTCTGCCTCATAACTCTTAGGCTTTGTATCTTTAGAAAGTGTTAGAATTAACACAGTGTCTGCCTCATAACCCAAAGGCTTTATATCTTTAGAAAGTGTTGGAATTGACACAGTGTCTGCTTCATAACCCATAGGCTTGATATCTGTAGAAAGTGGTGGAATTGACACAATGTCTGCCTCATAACTCTTAGGCTTTTTATCTTTAGAAAGTGTTAGAATTGACACAGTGTCTGCCTCATAACCCAAAGGCTTTATATCTTTAGAAAGTGTTGGAATTGACACAGTGTCTGCTTCATAACCCATAGGCTTGATATCTTTATAAAGTGTTGGAATTGACAAAGTGTCTGCCTCATTACCCATAGGCTTAATATCTTTAGAAAGTGTTGGAACTGACACAGTGTCTGCCTCATAACTCTTAGGCTTTGTATCTTTAGAAAGTGTTAGAATTGACACAGTTTCTGCCTCATAACCCATAGGCATGATATCTTTAGAAAGTGTTGGAATTGACACATTGTCGGCCTCATAACTCTTAGGCTTTTGTATCTTTAGAAAGTGTTAGAATTGACACAGTGTCTGCCTCATAACCCAAAGGCTTTATATCTTTAGAAAGTGTTGGAACTGACACAGTGTCTGCCTCATAACCCAGAGGCTTAATATCTTTAGAAAGTGTTGGAATTGACACAGTGTCTGCCTCTTAACTCTTAGGCTTTATATCTATAGGTAGTGTTGGAACTAACACACCGCCTGCCTCATAACCTGTAGGACCCCGAAAACGGAGTATGGTTGCCTACATGGCGGGGTAAAAACGATCATACACGTAAAAGCCCACTCGTGTACATATGAGTGAACGTGGGAGTTTCAGCCCTCGAACGAAGAAGATTACCCATAGCCTTTATGTCTTTAGAAAGTGTTGGAATTGATAGTGTCTGCCTCAGAACTCTCTTGCTTTATATAAATCTTTTCTGAGTGTTGGAAATGACACAGTGTCTGCCTCAGTGCCCTTAAGCTTTATATCTGTACAAATTGTTGGAAGTGACAGAGTCTGCTTCTCTCTGTCTCCTCACACACACACACACACACACACACACACACACACACACACACACACATATATATATATAGCCGTGGAAGAAGATGAGAAGATAAAGAGAAAACAGTGCATTGATTAGACACAAGTAAACAACGGTCATTAAGTACATGTCAGGAATGCAAGTGAATGCATACATGAAAAAATACCACTCGGTTTGGGATAAGCAACAACATAAGATAATGCATGCATGTGAAGACTAAACACTGATATCAAATGACATTTCTAATACATTTAAATAGTGCAGTTAAAGTGGTTAAAGCTAAGTTGATTTAGTAAAAGTACACTGACAGTATAGATTTAAGTAAAGCTCATACTGTGTCAAAGTGACTCAAATGAATTGGTTATTAGGTAACACTATACTGGAGTAAGCCATATAGGAGAGAGCATAATCACTAAATTACAATTAACAGACTGTGATACATATCAGATGGTTTTAACCAATAACTGATATTAATCCAACACTATTTTGTAATCACCACAACAGAATACTACACACATGTGAGATGTTGCCCTCTGGGACAACGCACACAACACACACTCTGTGTATGATACAGCAAGCGAGAGAGAGAGAGCAGGCTCTAGCCAGTGACTGGCCAGGTGGAAAGTGACCAGTCATCACCTGCCGTGGCTTTTTATGCAAGTTAAGTGAACTACAATGACGCTAGCATGGCCCATGAAGCGAATCTGCTCAAATCCGCCTAAATTTGATTTATTTGTGTTTGTTGCAAGGTGTTTAATGATAGATTTCCAAATGATTCCTGAACTGATTTACATCGGATTGGTCAGAAAAGAAAGAGTTCAATACCTACTTAATAATGAGTATAAAATGAAGTGTTGATTATTTAACATAAAAAAGGTTCAGTTTTAGTGAGCTTGTCGCTGAAAATTACAAACTGCATTAAATCAGTTTAATGTAGGCAAATACAAATGGAATAGATTTAAAGATGGAATTGTGACAATTCTGCCAGTTTTTAATACTTATAGTTTACTGGGTGTGTGATGAGAAGGACAAAATGACGTAAGCTTAGCGTCAGTTGAAATCTTCACACTGATGAATGACTGAACTGAAATCAAGCATGCTTCTAACTGATTAAAGTGTGTGTGTAGCACAACAAATATGATACTGAAGGGAACGATACAGATACTTGATTTAATAGATGTTTAGAGAATAGGTTTAGAATGGGTTTTGCATTCAAACCAGGAATGGTGTCACACATTCTGTGTGAGTCATTCAAGACCAGCGGTGGGCATGCTATGGAAAAGGCCTCTACTATAGCTTGTGTGGTAAACAGTGAAGCCAGCCGAGTGCTTGGCTACTTTATATATCTATATATATATATATATATATATATTAAATTATATATATATGTATTATGCTAAATAAAACTCTAAAGAAAAGATTTGTCTTCCATTTCTCTCTCTCTC
>JAAQRG010303870.1:0-15465 GCA_011634625.1 Babylonia areolata
CTAACTTGGCGTCCTTTTCTCTGTGTAACTAACTTGGCGTCCTAAACTAACTTGGCGTCCTTTTCTCTGTGTAACTAACTTGGCGTCCTTTTTATCTGTGTAACTAACTTGGCGTCCTTTTCTAGCTTGGCGTCCTTTTCTCTGTGTAACTAACTTGGCGTCCTTTTTATCTGTGTAACTAACTTGGCGTCCTTTTCTAGCTTGGCGTCCTTTTCTCTGTGTAACTAACTTGGCGTCCTTTTTATCTGTGTAACTAACTTGGCGTCCTTTTCTAGCTTGGCGTCCTTTTCTCTGTGTAACTAACTTGGCGTCCTTTTTATCTGTGTAACTAACTTGGCGTCCTTTTCTAGCTTGGCGTCCTTTTCTCTGTGTAACTAACTTGGCGTCCTTTTTATCTGTGTAACTAACTTGGCGTCCTTTTCTAGCTTGGCGTCCTTTTCTCTGTGTAACTAACTTGGCGTCCTTTTTATCTGTGTAACTAACTTGGCGTCCTTTTCTAGCTTGGCGTCCTTTTCTCTGTGTAACTAACTTGGCGTCCTTTTTATCTGTGTAACTAACTTGGCGTCCTTTTCTAGCTTGGCGTCCTTTTCTCTGTGTAACTAACTTGGCGTCCTTTTTATCTGTGTAACTAACTTGGCGTCCTTTTCTAGCTTGGCGTCCTTTTCTCTGTGTAACTAACTTGGCGTCCTTTTTATCTGTGTAACTAACTTGGCGTCCTTTTCTAGCTTGGCGTCCTTTTCTCTGTGTAACTAACTTGGCGTCCTTTTTATCTGTGTAACTAACTTGGCGTCCTTTTCTAGCTTGGCGTCCTTTTCTCTGTGTAACTAACTTGGCGTCCTTAACTAACTTGGCGTCCTTTTCTCTGTGTAACTAACTTGGCGTCCTTTTTATCTGTGTAACTAATTTGGCGTCCTTAACTAACTTGGTGTCCTTTTTATCTGTGTAAGTAACTTGGCGTCATTTTCTTTGTGTAACTTGGCGTCCTTTTTTTTTTTGGGGGGGGGGGTCTAACTTGGCGTCCTTATATTTTCTCTGTGTTGAACTAACTTGGCGTCCTTTTATTTGTGTAACTTGGCGTCCTTTTCTCTGTGTAATTTAGCGTCCTTTTCTTTGGGTTACTTGTCGTCCTTTTCTCTGAATAACTAACTTGGCGTCCTTTTCTTTGTGTTACTTGGCAGCCTTTTCATTGCGTAACTAACTTGGTGTCCTTCACTTTGTGTCTTATCATGGATGATGCCCATGATTTTTGCTGACGCGATTATCGTTGAACTGTGGAACATTCTGTCATAAAATTATAAACTGACAGCTTGTTAGCAAAGCAGTATGGCGACACTTTGTGCAGAAGTTGTCAGCTTGTTAGCAAAGCCTGCTCCAGTCATCAGGTGATGACCGTCTCTTAAAAAGTCCCTCCAACAAAACCAGATCATATAGAAAACGCACTTTCTCTTTCCAGGCTTCTTTCGCATGATATTCACTCCTGTTTCCTGTCCGTCATGCTGTTTCTTGCCCTTCTTTCAAAACCTCTTTGAAAACTCACTTATTTCCAGCCATTCAGATCAGTAAATAACTCCTTGTATTTGCTTTTATGTTTTAATCAAGTTGATTTTTATTTTACTTCTATTTTTTTACTATTTTTAAACGTACACATGTTCATATACCTTGAATGATCGGCATGTGCGTGCGCGCGTGTGCGTGTGTGTGTGTACATCTTGTGTGGAGTGGGTGTGGGTTTGTGGGATGGAGTTGGAACGGTATGATCTGTGTGTGCGGGTGTGTTTGTGTGTTTTTGGTATGCACGCGCCATTGCATTTTTAATTTTAAATTGCAAGAGCTTTTGCATCATTAGATTGGGCGTACCAAATGTCCTTTTATTATTATTATTATATAAAGCAACAGGGCGACAGCATGTGCAGGAGTTGGCAGCTTGTTAGCAAAGCAATAGGACAATGTGTGCAGGAGTTGGCAGTTTGTTGGCAAAGCAACAGGACAATGTGTGCAGGAGTTGGCAACTTGTTAGAAAAGCAACTGGACAATTTGTGCAAGAGTTGACAGCTTGCTAGTAAAGCAATAGGACACCTTGTGCAGGAGTTGGCGGCTTGATATGCACGAACTGTCAGCTTGAGATTTTTGCCAAATACATCACGGCAGCATGTTTTTATCTACCACTACTTCGTGTGAGTTCGTGTTCCTTCTTCTTCTTTTTCTTCTTCTTCGTGATCAAAAGCACTGGTCTGGGCTCATTAGTTCGTTGTGTGTATTCACATGCTTCAGTTCTCGTTATTTGTCTTGTTCTGGGGTTTTTTTTTCTTCTTCCTCCTCTTCTTTTTTCCTTTTTCTTTCTTCTTCTTTCTGGCAAAGTTTCTCAATCGTCCTGTCAGAGCTCCTTCTGCCGCCCACCCCCCCCCCTTTCCACATCCTCCTCCTTATCTGTTTTAACGGCAGGTGATGATGATGTTGTGTGATCATCACAGGTCTGCTTTCTCTCCCAGTTCGCAGTGTTCCACGTGCTATGGGGACGGCGGAATCAGCCCATGTGGACAGTGTTCCACGTGCTATAAGAACGGCGGAATCAGCCCATGTGGACAGCGTTTCACGTGCTATAAGAACGGCGGAATCAGCCCATGTGGAAAGCGTTTCACGTGCTATAAGGGACGGCAGAATCAGCCCATACGGACGTTGTTCCACGTGCTATAGGGTAGGCGAAATCAGCCCATGTGGACAGTGTTCCACGTGCTATAGTGACGGCAGAATCAGCCCATGTGGACAGTGTTTCACGTGCTATAAGGATGGCGGAATCAGCCCATGTGGCCAGTGTTCCACGTGCTATAGTGACGGCGGAATCAGCCCATGTGGACAGTGTTCCACGTGCTTTTAGAACGGCGGAATCAGCCCATGTGGACAGTGTTTCACGTGCTATAAGGATGGCGCAATCAGCCCATGTGGTCAGTGTTCCACGTGCTATAGTGACGGCGGAATCAGCCCATGTGGACAGTGTTCCACGTGCTATAGTGACGGCGGAATCAGCCCATGTGGACAGTGTTTCACGTGCTATAGGGACGGCGGAATTAGCCCATGTGGACAGTGTTGCATGTGCTATGAGGACAGCGGAATCAGCCCATGTGGACAGTCTTCCACGTCCTATAAGGACGGCGGAATCCGCCCATGTGGTCGACAACTCCCAGCTCTTTGGAGGGAGAGAACTGCAATCATATCAAGGAAGTCAGGTCGTGTAGTTGTTAGAGTGATGGCATCTTTATATCCACAGTGTGTGTGTGTGTGTGTAATGGCCAGAGCAGCCCAGGACAGAGTGCGATGGCGAGGGGTCATCGATGGCCTATGCTCCACCAGGAGCGATGGGCATAATGAATGAATGAAATTGTGTGTGTGTGTGTGTGTGTGTGTGTGTGTGTGTGTTTGCGTGCGTGCGTGTGTGTGTGTCTCTGTGTGTGTGTTTGTGTGTGTGTGTGTGTGTGTGTGTATGTGTGTGTGTGTGCCTGTCTGTCTATCTCTCTGTACGTCTGTACATCTGTTCCCATGTGTCTGTGTGTGTTTGTGTCATAACTAGAGTAAACTTTGTTTGATTCGAGTGCAGTTTTGACCAGCGAAATTTGCTGTTTGTTTCTCTGTGTGTACCCTCATCTGTCTGTTCCTCTTTGTCTGTCCCTCTTTGTCTGTCTGTCCCTGTCTGCCTGCTTCTATGTCTGTCTTTCTTTCTGTCTGTCCGCACCCTGACTGTCTCTTTTTCTTACTCTGTCTTTCCCTGTTTTTTTTAATGTCTGTCAGCCTGTCTGTTTGTGCACCTGTCTGTCTGTCTGTGCACCTGTCTGTCGATGTTTGTCTATGTCTGTTTATGTCTGTCTATCTCTGTCTATGTCTATGTCCATGTCTGTACCTGTGACAATCTTTCTACATGCTTGTCTGTCTATGTCTGTCACCGTCTCTCTCTCTCTCTCTCTCTCTCTCTCTCTCTCTGTCTCTCTCTCTGACTGAATGACACAGGAAACGAATGATAAACACCCTACGGCAGCTGTCAGTCGGCTCTACCCAGGAAGGCATCCTGTTGTGCAAATGACTCCGTGTTTGGACAGCGCTTAGAGCTTGGTCCCTGACCGAGGATAGGCGCTACCTGCTGGTAATTATCCAATATCAGTAACTCTCTCTCTCTGTGTCTCTCTGTCTCTGTCTCTGTCTCTGTCTCTCTCTCTCTCTCTCTCTCTCTCTCTCTCTCTCTCTTCTGCATGAGAAAAACTAACTTACTAATTAACTGCTGGCAGAAAAGCGGTGATCTAAAAACACGTGTCAGCAATACAAAGGAAACAGACACTAAGTGGCAAGAAGAGTGTGTGAGGAAGAAGAAGAAGAAGAGAAACACTGCGGGGTAACAACAGAAGTAACGGGGAAAGAAGAAAAAGTGTGAGGACGAGTTTGAGGGGAGAAAAGGGAACAGTCTGGAACACTGGGTTAGAAAGTGTGTAAACCTCTTAAGGAGAAGCATGAGCGAAGGAAGCAGGGCTCAACTTCTGGAGACGTTTTTCCTTGTGGGAAGTGCTGCGCATCCAGAATCGGCCTCGTCTCCTATATGAGGACACACACCGACAGATAAGTCTGCCTGCCTACTCATTCGTCGGACCAACGGGAGACTCCATCAAACCTCCCCTTGCTCTCGCTGGAGGATGCTGTGCTCTAGTGGCATAAAGACGTTTGAAAACAAGAGAACGCTGGCAATTAAGAAGAAGTGTGAGCGAAGGAAGCAGGGCTCAACTTCCGGGGACGTTTTCCCATGCAACATCTGTGGGAAGTGCTGCGTATCCAGAATCGGCCTCTTCTCCTATATGAGGACACACACCGACAGATAAGTCTGCCTGCCTACTCATCCGTCGGACCAACGGGAGACCCCATCAAACCTCCCCTTGCTCTCGCTGGAGGATGCTGTGCTCTAGTGGCATAAAGACGTTTGAAAACAAGAGAACGCTGGCCATTAAGAAGAAGTGTGAGCGAAGGAAGCAGGGCTCAACTTCCGGAGACGTTTTCCCTTGCAACATCTGTGGGAAGTGCTGCGTATCCAGAATCGGCCTCTTCTCCTATATGAGGACACACACCGACAGATAAGTCTGCCTGCCTACTCATCCGTCGGACCAACGGGAGACCCCATCAAACCTCCCCTTGCTCTCGCTGGAGGATGCTGTGCTCTAGTGGCATAAAGACGTTTGAAAACAAGAGAACACTGACCATTAAGAAGAAGTGTGAGCGAAGGAAGCAGGGCTCAACTTCCGGAGACGTTTTCCCTTGCAACATCTGTGGGAAGTGCTGCGTATCCAGAATCGGCCTCTTCTCCTGTATGAGGACACACACCGACAGATAAGTCTGCCTGCCTACTCATCCTTCGGATCAACGGGAGACTCCGTCAAACCTCCCCTTGCTCTTATCGTAAAGAATAAGCCATGGTCTTTACCAAACACAAGGGGGGTCGGCTTCGGGGAAAAGACAGATTAGGATTTACTAAAAATAAAGAAAACACAGTCAGGCCCGAAGATGTTTTGGTTCACTTTAATTACGTTTCAACAACTCCCTTAAAGACTAAAGGGTGGAAAGTTGCTCTAATTGACCAGATAAAAAGAAAAACAAAAAGAAAAAAGAAAAAAAAGAAAATGCTGACTCAAAAGGGCTCTAGCAACCATGGCCTTGAAACATCAATGCAAACCAACATAAGAACAATGCATTGTACAACCATTTCCAGACTTACAGTTACACACACGAATATCAGCTCACAATATACTTACCCATTTTAATAGAGAAACAACATAAGGAATATGAAATAAAATAATTCCATGGGTTGAGTACTCCATTCTAAACTTCAGCTAAGAGCATATCGTTCATAAGACACATAACAGGGAACGTGCTATAATACGTAGAACCTTCAGTTCAACTCATATAGCATTAGCTCTCCGCCCTGGGGTGCGTAATGGGCAATCAGCAGAGACAACCCACCCAAAACAAGAACTAATTAAAATGACAAGACAGTAATTCAAGAAACAGGGTAAACTCCATCCAGTTTAACCCTATGCCGATCGAGTCGGAACAACAACTTCCAATAATGTGGATCTCGTTCATCCAACATATTTAGTTCACCTCATTCCCGTGTGCTCAGTCAACAACGCTCGTTAGCTCTCTCTTACAATTAGCTAGACCACTTCCTTAACTTCAAACACGTGTGACAATATCATATAAACTTAACTCAGAGCACACACACATATGAACATAGAGAACGAACAATCAAATCTACTACGAGTACATGAGTATATATTCATATGTATAAGGAGTTATAAGGAGGTAGAGAGACAGAAAATAACTACACAAACAGCTATAAACAGAAGTACATGATAACTTATTAAACCCTTCAATGTTATTGCCAGTATTCCTTAACAGAGCTGCAAAATAAATTTCATTTTCCGGCTAGGCAAATATATAACTGAATCCCATAAACATTACCACCTCCGTACACATGTCATTCTTCTGTTTCATTTATTCTTCCTTACTCCCTATTATTTCCACAATATCAATACACAACTTATAATATAAAAAGAAATGCATAATACAAAACATAGTAAAATGCTCATATCCATGAATAAAATCCACTATTTATCAAAATAAAAGTGGAAAAAGATTCTCATCAGTACCTGAAGCTACGAATATCCCACACTACATGTGTGTTCTTCAGAGTTGGGGCCTTGACTGTGCCAGATTTAGCGCCACTGGCCCCTGGGGTCTTAGGGATGTGGTTCATGAAATCCCTACACCTCATTATTATTCATTAGCTGTTTCCATTACTTATCCAAGACGTTTCAAACAAAATTCTATATGTCTCTGGCCAGTGCACGGATCTTTTCTATCCTTTCACCTTCATACTCTTTAAATCAACAATTCAGTTATTTCTTTTGTACCGTCCCTTATGATATATACCACTCAGTTCACGGTTACATATAATACCAAGACTTGAACTAAATCTTTCCTGAGGGATGTTGGGAATAACGTTGAAATGATACAACTTTCTAGGAAGGAAGGAATTTTTGTTTAATGTCCCGTCACACATATCGGTGATTGAAGACATTTTGTAAACGTATTTATGAATACATCTGTGTATTATCGGTTAGAAGGGGTGGGAGATGTGGATGAATGGAGGGTTGGGGGAAACTGGGCAAATGAGGGTAAAAATGTGGGTGAAATTTGAAAGAAAAACAAAACAAACAAACAAACAAAAAACCCTCTAAATACAGTTACAGGAAATTACTTAAAGGACTTCGTAAAAGAGAAGTCGTTAAACTGACAAGCGAAACAACTGATAATGAATGCAAAAAGTCAAAAACATCAACGTTCTCACTCACTTGTGAAGACACACTTTCGTGTACAAAAGGCTTCATCAAGCTACAGTGAAAAATTATATGCTCAATTGTCAGGTTATTAAAGCATATACACTTGACATTAGAACAATACTTGGTCCGTAATGAATTTGAGAGCTAAGCTCAGAATTGGTCTGCGAATCGGACCAAAGTCTGAGAGAGTCAACTGACGAGGTTTTAGACTTGAATTCAAGCACCTATAAAAGTCTCTTTCTAGTATATTGCTTATTTCCTTGTATGACAACTTTCTATATAATGGTTAGTGACAGAAAAAAGTGTTTCACAATGCTTTAGCCTCGCGAACTGACTGTAAAAAAGGGACCAAAATAATTTTTTTTATGTTATTTATTCTTACTATTTATTCTTATTATTAATAGGTTTGATGTTTTTTGTGATGCAACCTGTATTCCATGCTTGTTCTTATGTTCATCAGTTTGTGTTAGCATCCTTTCGCATGCAAGGTTGCACTGAAAATAGATTATCAGTTTAAGAGAACATGAAAACATCAATTTAAAAACAGTAAAAGGAGAACAAATGAACCAGCCAAGAAAACACAAAAACAGAAAAAACAGAAAAGTACACACGCAGACACACACTCACTCACTCACTCGCCTGCTCACTCACTCACTCACTAACTCACATACCCATACATGTACCATGTACACATTTTTTTTAAACCAATACTGTGCGATCACCTTCACCATCTTCACTAACGTCCCCCCTTTCTCCTTCTGCCCC
Source organism: Babylonia areolata (assembly GCA_011634625.1). Classification (NCBI taxonomy): domain Eukaryota; kingdom Metazoa; phylum Mollusca; class Gastropoda; order Neogastropoda; family Buccinidae; genus Babylonia; species Babylonia areolata. Next base: position 8,136 of record JAAQRG010303870.1, read on the forward strand.
TCTCCCCACCACACTTTCTTGCAATACCACGAATTTCTCTCCAAGAGAAACCCTGGGATAACAACGGGTCTGAAAGTGAGACGACGATGGGGGTGGGGGGTGTGGGGGTGGAGGTGGCAATGAAAGGTGGAGAGGGGGTGATGGCCAGATGGACAGGGCGGATGGGGGGAGGGGAAGGTGAGGGGTTATGGGCATCAGATGTAGGGTGGGAGTCGGGGTGGGTGAAGAGATGGACCGATAAGGACACGATGAAGCCAGCCAGAGAATGCAGGGGGAATGCAAAAGCCGAGGGCTGACGCTCCACTGGAGCTGGACAGCCAAGAGTGAGTGACGGGGACAGAGACTGATTATTGCCCTCGCTAACAACCCTCAGTCTCTCCACTGCTGCAGCCTGGCTAACATCCCACAGTCTCTCCACTGCTGCAGCCTGGCTAACATCCCTCAGTGTCTCCACTGCTGCAGTCTGGCTAACATCCCACAGTCTCTCCACTGCTGCAGTCTGGCTAACATCCCACAGTCTCTCCACTGCTGCAGTCTGGCTAACAACCCTCAGTCTCTCCACTGCTGCAGCCTGGCTAACATCCCTCCGTCTCTCCACTCCTGCAGCCTGGCTAACATCCCTCAGTCTCTCCACTTCTGCAGCCTGGCTAACAACCCTCAGTCCACTCCTGCAGCCTAGCTAACATCCCTCAGTCTCTCCATTTTTGCAGCCTGGCTAACAACCCTCAGTCCACTCCTGCAGCCTGGCTAACAACCCTCAGTCTCTCCATTCCTGCAGTCTGGCTAACAGCCCTCAGTCCACTCCTGCAGTCTGGCTAGCATCCCTCAGTCTCTCGACTCCTGCAGTCTGGCTAGCATCCCTCAGTCTCTCGACTCCTGCAGTCTGGCTAACAACCCTCAGTCCACTCCTGCAGTCTGGCTAACAACCCTCAGTCCACTCCTGCAGTCTGGCTAACATTCCTCAGTCTCTCCACTCCTGCAGTCTGGCTAACAGCCCTCAGTCTACTCCTGCAGTCTGGCTAACAGCCCTCAGTCCACTCCTGCAGTCTGGCTAACAGCCCTCAGTCCACTCCTGCAGTCTGGCTAACATCCCTCAGTCTCTCCACTCCTGCAGTCTGGCTAACAACCCTCAGTCTCTCCACTCCTGCAGCCTGGCTAACAACCCTGTCCATCCACTGGTGGTGGTGGTGGGGTGGGGGGCGGTAGGGGGGGGGGGGGATCCCGAGAATGCTAATACCTGTTCATCCCAATACACTTGCTTCTCACTCTCCACTCTCAGCTGGGTTCTTATGATGAAAACAAAGCAAAACAAAACAAAACAAAAACAGATGTGGTTTTTGTTGTATGTGGGTGTTAGTTGGTCGAGTGGGAGGAGAGCCGAGACCTGGAGGCTGGCTGTGTGACTGACAGAACGGCTGACCTGGATGGTGGCTATGTGTGGGTGGGGACTCGAGGTGAGTGGTCTGAGAGTTCGATGCCATTGACACGACGCACAGGATGGGCCGTTCAATGGATGTCACATGACAAGGGTTGACTGTCATGTTATTATAAATTATACCCACAATAAGCAGTTCTTTCCAGACGAAGAATGGCCCTCACGTGATAATGACTCAGTTGTCACGAGAAGAAAGATTACCTTTGCGTTTTCAGGGTAAAATCAAACTTTTTTTTTTTTTTTAAGATAATAACTTTGATTATTTTCATAGCTTGTTTGATTTTTCTTTTAAACACCCCCACTCCTGCACCTCTAAATCATCATGATCACATGAATTCTAACTAGAAACCTGTCCCTTTTTTTTAATATCCTCAGAGAAAGAAGGTGGCAGAATGGTTAAGAACAATACCGAGTCCGTGAGGTTGCGGGTTTGATTCCTATTCTCGCTCTTTCACCCAAGTTTGACTGAAAAATCCAACTGGGCGTCCAGTCGTTCGGATGAGACGATAAACCTTCTTCTTCTTCTTCTGCGTTCGTGGGCTGCAACTCCCACGTTCACTCGTATGCACACGAGAGGGCTTTTACGTGTATGACCGTTTTTACCCCGCCATGTAGGCAGCCATACTCCGTTTTCGGGGGTGTGCATGCTGGGTATGTTCTTGTTTCCATAACCCACCGAACGCTGACATGGATTACAGGATCTTTAACGTGCGTATTCGATCTTCTGTTTGCATATACACACGAAGGGGGTTCAGGCACTAGCAGGTCTGCACATATGTTGACCTGGGAGATCGTAAAAATCTCCACCCTTTACCCACCAGGCGCCATCACCGTGATTCGAACCCGGGACCCTCAGATTGACAGACCAACGCTTTAACCACTCGGCTATTGCGCCCGTCAGACGATAAACCCATCGAGGCGTGTGCAGCACTTACTTGGCGCACTGAAAAAAGAACCTACGGCAACAAGAGAGTAGTCCTCTGGTAAAATTCTGCAGAAGAAATCCACTCTGATCTGTACACAAATATGTATGTATGTATGCACTCAACGCCGAACTAGGCGCAATGGGTTATGGTACTGGTCAGGCATCTGCGTAGCAGATGTGGTGTGGCGTTTATGGATTTTTCCGAACGCAGATACGCCGCCTAGAGAAACTGAAACTATCTTAATTTTTCTTTTCTGTCTGAGCGCTGTTTTGTTTCGAGACAAATGTCGGATAACATCCATGTCAGATGACGTGTATGGTATGGTGAGAGAGTAACCGTATGGCTTTTCCATTTTCGTCGTCAGTGTTGATGGTTATCGTGTCAGCTGAGTCCTGCACCCCTCCACCCATTTTTTTTTTTTTTTTTTTTTTTCCCCGTATCTCTCCCTCCCTCTCTCTCTCTCTCCCTCTGTCATAGTTGCCGAGAACATCACCTAAAAGCTCTGGGACGAACAAGAGAAAGTGAAACCCCCTTTACTTCGGGTTTGTTTGTTTTTGTTGTTGGTTTTTTGTTTTTTTGTTGTTGTTTTTTTTTTGTATATTTTGGTTTGCTGTTGTTGTTAGTGTTTTTTGTTGTTTGTTTGGTTGGGTTTTTTCGTTGCTTTTTTTGTTTTGTTTTTGTTTTGTTTTGTTTTTTCTTTACTGTTTCTATGTTGCTTTCTTTTCTTTCTTTCCTTCCTTCTTCACTTACCCGCTTTTCTTGCTTTCGGTTGCCTTCACGTTTAACCCCCCCCCCCTCCCCCACTCCCCCTGCCCCCCGCTGTTTCAATCAACAACTCTGATCTCTTTTTTAACTGACACTTCTCTCTTTGTCTCTGTCTGTCTGTCTGTTTTCCACTTTGTTCCTCCTTCTATATAAACCAGTCAAACCGGGACGAGAGCGTGCCTTTGAAACAGACTGCGATGTCGAAGGTTAAAGACCCTTGGGCGAATAAAAAGACCCCAGTGGATGCGTGGCTGTAACAGCCATTGCTGCATGGGTACTGCTCGAATGCTGGTGGCTGAGACCGGCCATCGGATTACTCGGTCTTTTCTTTTGAAGTTTTGTTTGTCCCGCTATAGTTGTAAGTTATAGACAAGACGTCATGTGATGACACCACTGATGGCGATAACAAAAGGGATCAGGTCGCGAAATAAAGCTTGATGCATGTCAGTCGTTCTAAAAACAGACTGTTGAAAATAAATGACGTAACTTGTTCATGATCACTGAGGCGCCAATGAAAGTGACACGTGTTGTTGTTTTTTGGGTTTTTTTGCATCAGGTCATTCGTGCTGCGTGTGTTGTCAGTGTTGTAGCGATGTGTGTGTGTGTGTGTGTGTTGTTGTTGTTGTTGTTGTTGTGTGTGACTCTGTGTGTGTGTGTGTGTGTGTGTGTTGTTGTTGTTGTTGTCGTTGTTGTTGTTGTTGTTGTTGTGTATGTCAGAGTGTGTGTGTGTGTGTGTGTGTCTGTGTGCGTACGCGCGCGTCCGCCGTTTATTAATTTGGTTCGTTTCCAGCCCCATCATACATTGAACAAGCATGTCGAACAACAAAGCGCCATTGCACTGCCCCCGTCCTCACCAAGCGAAACGTGGCTGGACCAGCTAGAGTTCAGAACGTCGCCACAGACCCGCACATGCCCCAATCAGCGCCAACACTGGTAAGACTTTTAACACCCAAGGGCAACATTCGAGGCTGAACGAGGGCCAACACAGCACATTAGCCACTCGGCTTGCCGCGTTCAACAACACCATCCCTCCAACATCGCCCTTGGCGGTTAACACATACAGTATTTAACATAACGACGGGTAAAAGCGCGGTTGTGGACAAGAAGCACTGAACGGGGCTATGAAGTTTGTTTTGCCGAGGAAGTGTTGGGGAGAGAAGTGTGTGTGTGTGGGTTTGTGTCGGGCCCCCACCTCACAAGCAGACGTGATTTGGACTGATGGCTGGCAGTCGTTCGTTGTTCTGTTGTCGCCGTGCTCGCCCGGCAGAGGTGATGGTTCTTTCCAGTGAATGAAACCAGTTTATGATCCGGCAACGTCAACTCTTGTGGAAAGTGTACCGAGAGATTAGTGAGAGACTCGGCTTAGGTCGACGTGCGACGGACGGCTGGGTCGCCAAAGTGTGTGTGTGTGTGTGTGTGTGTGTGTGTTGTGTTGTTTTGTGTTGTGTGTGTGTGTGTGTCGCGCGCGCGCGCGCGCGCGCGTGTGTGTGTGTTGTGTTGTGTGGTATATGTGTCGTGTGATCGCAAAGCAAGGTCGCCTCGCTTGTGTCAACTCGGCGCAGACGACATTCCCGGGGCAGGGGAAAGAGGGGACCCCCCACAAGTTTCCCTCCCTGCTCCAAGTGTCGCTCCTTCCAAGATGGTTTAGGATCCGTCTTCACAGGATTAACAAGCAAAATGTGATGGAGGAAAAAGTGAAAGTTTTTGTTATTTTTATTTTTATTTTTTTTAGTGGTGTGTGTGAGTTTGTGTACGTGTGACAAGATGCTTCGTGGGATTTCTCGCTACAAGCGGTAGTTGGAGAGTGTCGTGTTTTGTTTGTGCTCCTACATACCTCGATTTACTACAACTACTTCTTCTACTACCACTACTCCTACTACTACTACTGCTGCTGCTGCTGCTGGCGTCACTCCATGGCGATACAGGTCGGTGGTGGTGACAGAGATCAGCTCGGGCCGAGGAGTGCGTGTCGACACTGGGTTCCCTTCAGCCTGGCCCTTCTCACCTGGATCGCCACTTCAACGGCTTCAGGTGAGTCTCGCCAGGTAATGGGTTAGGTAGTAAACTACACCTGTACGACGGGTGGTCGTTTTTCAACCCCCTCCTCTCCACTTCCCCCTCTTCTCCTCCCGTAGGGAATTAAAGAAACAGGTGAGTGGGGAGGGAAGAGAGGAAGAGGGAGGATTGGGTGGGGGTGGGGGTACGAGGAAGGAGGTGAGGGAGGTGGTAGTGTGTGTGACATTGCTGATCCCGCTTGGACAGTGGCAGTTCCCTTTGATGTGCCGAGACCTTGGCGAGACGACAAACGGAGCTGTGAGAGCTGTTCTTTCACTATCTCTGTGCTATGAGTGTCAAGACAGCGTGTTACTCTTCATATCACAACACTGTCTCTGTGCTGTCGGTGTCAAGACAGCGTGTTACTCTTCATATCACATCACTGTCTATGTGCTATGAGTGTCAAGACAGCGTGTTACTCTTCATATCACAACACTATGTCTGTGCTATGAGTGTCAATACAGCGTGTTTCTCTTCATATCACATCACTATCTCTGTGCTATGAGTGTCAAGACAGCGTGTTACTCTTCATATCACAACACTATCTCTGTGCTATGAGTGTCAAGACAGCGTGTTACTCTTCATATCACAACACTATGTCTGTGCTATGAGTGTCAAGACAGCATGTTACTCTTCACATCACACCACTATATCTGTGCTATGGTTGTCAAGACAGCGTGTTACTCTTCATATCACATCACTATCTCTGTGCTATGACTGAGTGTCAAGACAGCGTGTTACTCTTCATACTGATCACAACACTATCTCTGTGCTATGAGTGTCAATACAGCGTGGTACTCTTCATATCACATCACTATCTCTGTGCTATGACTGAGTGTCAAGACAGCGTGGTACTCTTCATATCACATCAGTGTCTCTGTGCTGTCGGTGTCAAGACAGTGTGTTACTTTTCATATCACATCACTATCTCTGTGCTATGAGTGTCAGTACAGCGTGTTTATCTTCATATCACATCACTATCTCTGTGCTATTAGTGTCAAGACAGCTCGGTACTCTTAATATCACATCACTGTCTCTGTGCTATGAGTGTCAAGACAGCGTGTTACTCTTCATATCACATCACTATCTCTGTGCTATGAGTGTCAAGACAGCGTGGTACTCTTCATATCACATCACTATCTCTGTGCTATGATTGTCAATACAGCGTGGTACTCTTCATATCACACCAGTGTCTCTGTGCTGTCGGTGTCAAGACAGTGTGTTACTTTTCATATCACATCACTATCTCTGTGCTATGAGTGTCAAGACAGCGTGGTACTCTTCATATCACATCACTATCTCTGTGCTATGAGTGTCAAGACAGCGTGGTACTCTTCACATCACATCACTATCTCTGTGCTATGATGAGTGTCAAGACAGCGTGTTACTCTTCATATCACATCACTATCTCTGTGCTATGAGTGTCAAGACAGCGTGTTACTCTTCATATCACAACACTGTCTCTGTGCTATGAGTGTCAAGACAGCGTGGTACTCTTCATATCACATCAGTGTCTCTGTGCTGTCGGTGTCAAGACAGTGTGTTACTTTTCATATCACATCACTATCTCTGTGCTATGAGTGTCAAGACAGCGTGGTACTTTTCACATCACACCCGCACAGTCTTCCAACCACCGTCCTCAGAGCCTCGTCTGGGATCCTTGGTGCCTTTGGCAGTGTTCAAACGCTCTCTCTGTACACGTTGCTGTCGGAAAATTTCAAGTGGTGAATTGACGCCGCCGCCATTGTCTTGCTTTCGCTGACCGCTACGAGATTTTGAGTTGCTCCGCGAACTTCTAAAGCTTCACCACTAAACTGACTGACAGATAGTTAAAATTGAGCTTGTAGAACGCAAGTTAAGCTAGCTTGCCGCAAAACGACCATTTTTAGCAGAAGGTTATGGGTTTACCGGACAGGTAACTGCTAACGACGTGCTGTGCAACCAGGCCTAGTTCGCTGAAGTCTCAGGCTCTGTTCACTGTTGGGACTGAGGGAAATTATGAGGTGTTTCGACAGAGAAACTTTGTTTAAGAGACAACAGAGGTGTGTAGATGGGTGTCATTGCGACTAAGCAAAATATACTATCCCTCAGCTAATTAACGCATGAAGGTAATTCAGTTCCCGCATGCTTTAAGATATAACTGACATTT
>JAAQRG010303877.1:0-15477 GCA_011634625.1 Babylonia areolata
CATTTTTAATCCGAGAAACCCGATTTGGGTACATGGAGACACAAGGAAAAAAAACAGGCCAACGTCCTTGAGAGGTGCAATCGTACAAAGAAGAGATAAAACATTTTTAAAGAGGGGGCGAGGGGGTGGGGGGGAGGGAACCCTAGATAAAGAAAACCTGCAGGGCCTACATGCACACACGCAAATAAACAACTAGCAATTCAATTTTTAAAAAAAATTTTAAAAAAAGAAAAAAACGAAAAAAAGCAAACAAAAGAAATACACATAGAAAATACATTACCTGAAGCGTTTACTACTATTATCCTGACATACGAAAAAAGAATAAAAACATCAAAATTATCGCACAGATTCAATAATTTTCAAAAATTTTGCCAGCTTCAACAACACTTTTTTTTCTTCGAGGAATTAAAGAGTGTACTGAATTTCAGTGTGTTCGGCCGTTTTCAATAAAATGGTTTTATGGTGTCTGAAAAGAACGAGCATTTAAAGACGTAATGGAATTCGTCTCCCAGTTCACCTGAATTACATTATCTACAAACCCTCTCATTTCTGTCAGCACATAAGAATCTTCCTTCCATTACGAAATACCGAGTTACCTGATCTGAGCCGACAAAAAAGAAAGAAATCAAACAAAATCTACATCTATGATTCCAGTCTCAGGACTGGAGTTCTTCACTGGCTTCAGTTTCAGTTTCAGAAGCTCAAGGAGGCTTCACTGCGTTCGGACAAATCCATATACGCTACACCACATCTGCCAAGCAGATGCCTGACCAGCAGCGTAACCCAACGCGCTTAGTCAGGCTTTGAGAAAAAAAGAAAAGAAAAAAAAGGTGAATAAATAAGAGATAAGCTTACATAAATAAATAAATAAATAAACATAAATAAATAATAATTATAATATCAAAAAGGTAGTAGTAATAATAATAATAATAAAATAATAATAAATAAATAAATAAATAAATAAATAAATAAATAAATAAGACAACAATGATGATAAATAATCAAATAAATGTAAAACATGAAGACACACATTCACACATACACCCACACATGCATAACAGATATGCACTAAACATGCAGTTTCACAGATATGAAAGCACAGTCAAATACAAATAAACGTACATGAGCTCCAACAACACACACACACACACACCCACACACACCACACATTACCCTGCACCTCCTCTAGAGGCAGAAAGACAGTCAGAATGACACAGACAGATGGGTGAGTAGAATATGCATACGCTGAGTTAACGAAAGCTTGCATGTGCGAAATACGTGACCAAAAGGTCCACTGGTATTTTGACGTTTGTGGCAGAGGAAGTAAAGCTTAAAAACCTTACGTCAATTTTCGAAAACGAATAAAAGGTATTCTCTGTTTATCAGTGTTGGAAAGTTTTGATAAAGCAGAAGGTAGCCTGTTAGTCTTGGAATGGTTCATGTTGACCAAACGAAATACACCTTTGCCTTGGGAACAAAATATAGACCAAGTTTGTTTAAAAAAAAATTTTTTTTCTTTTTTTCACCCGGACTTTCTTGGGTCGACCACCGTTTTATTTTGTATAAAAATTACACAATCAACTAAAACACCATGGAAATAATCAAAACAATATGCAGCATTCCATAACTAAGTCAAAGTAATCAATAGCATTTATGGAATAAATACAACTTTTCATTTACTGATTTTGGACTTGTTACAATAATATTCATCCTTTATTAACATTGCAAATGACAAGACAGTCTTAAAATAAAAAAAATAAAAAGGTTATAATGTGCTATGTCTACACAGACTATGCTGCAGTCATTAATCATTGTTCACTTTGTTTAACTTGGAAAAAAAGGGGGTGAAATTGTTGACATATACTTAAACACACGCAGCAACAACTGATAATGTTTGGCACAATCAAAGAAGCAGGTGAAGACAAGGTGGAAGGTACACTGAATACATAGCATTCTGTGTATCGTAGCACGTGAAAAAAGGGTAGTTGATATTGTGCACACTGTTTGTAGGAAGGATTACAACCTAAATGATTATTGTCGTTACTCCTTAAATACGTTCAAACTACTTACCGAAATCATCTAAATGTAGGTACTGAGGGATCACTTCTCAATAATTCACAAGCAAGTGCTGCTTTTGCCATACCAGCAAATAAAAAAGAAAAAAAAAGTACCCCATTGTTAAAAATTTGTCCACTTTAACTGCTGAATCTATCGCAGCTCTTACGGCTTTGAACTTTTTTTCCATTCTGCATCTGCTGATGTAGGCGATGTGGATTCAAAGTGTGTATTGTATGCACCGTTTCACTGATTGATGAAAAAATCTAATCTTACAACATATATTAGTCAGATCATACATCATTTGGTTTTTTGGAGGAACAAACGTACCATCACATCAAGGAATTTTACTCAATGAATGGATCTACAAATCTACCCCAACAGTAGGGAATGACATAAAAAGAAGGAAATAACGATATAGAAGATGCAGCACCGAACTGTCCACTATTTAGAAATGACAATCATATTTTACTGGAAAAAGAATCGTGTAGCAAGAAAAGAGGGCTAGAACGGGAGTTTGTTTCCACTTCGATCAGAAGACCGGGAAGTGTATATGGATATCAGACTGTCGTTCCTTGTTTTCTTACTGCAGTACTTAGGACATTAAGAAAATTCATCTCATTACGTCACATGTGAAGGCAACCTATACAGATCTAAAACTAAATATAGTAACCACGTCACAGCCTACTGTAGGAGAAAGCCGTGTGGCTTTTTCGGAAAGATGGTTTGAAGATGGTTCTGACGATTCATTGTTATTGTTAAAAGTGGTTTGAAGATGGTTCTGACGATTCATTGCTATTGTTAAAAGTGGTTTGAAGATGGTACTGACGATTCATTGTTATTGTTAAAAGTGGTTTGAAGATGGTACTGACGATTCATTGTCATTGTTAAAAGTGGTTTGAAGATGGTTCTGACGATTCATTGTTATTGTTAAAAGTGGTTTGAAGATGGTTCTGACGATTCATTGTCATTGTTAAAAGTGGTTTGAAGATGGTTCTGACGATTCATTGTTATTGTTAAACGTGGTTTGAAGATGGTACTGACGATTCATTGTCATTGTTAAACGTGGTTTGAAGATGGTACTGACGATTCACTGTTATTGTTAAAAGTGGTTTGAAGATGGTACTGACGATTCATTGTCATTGTTAAACTTGGTTTGAAGATGGTTCTGACGATTCATTGTCATCGTTAAAAGTGGTTTGAAGATGGTTCTGACGATTCATTGTTATTGTTAGAAGTGTTTTGAAGATGGTTCTGACGATTCATTGTTATTGTTAAAAGTGGTTTGCAGATGGTACTGACGATTCATTGTTATTGTTAAACGTGGTTTGCAGATGGTACTGACGATTCATTGTCATTGTTAAACGTGGTTTGAAGATGGTTCTGACGATTCATTGTCATTGTTAAACGTGGTTTGAAGATGGTACTGACGATTCATTGTCATTGTTAAACGTGGTTTGAAGATGGTACTGACGATTCATTGTCGATTCATTGTCATTGTTAAACGTGGTTTGAAGATGGTACTGACGATTCATTGTCATTGTTAAACGTGGTTTGCAGATGGTACTGACGATTCATTGTCATTGTTAAACGTGGTTTGAAGATGGTACTGACGATTCATTGTCATTGTTAAACCGTGGTTTGAAGATGGTACTGACGATTCATTGTCATTGTTAAACGTGGTTTGAAGATTGTACTGACGATTCATTGTCATTGTTAAACGTGGTTTGCAGATGGTACTGACGATTCATTGTCATTGTTAAACGTGGTTTGCAGATGGTACTGACGATTCATTGTCATTGTTAAACGTGGTTAGAAGATGGTACTGACGATTCATTGTCATTGTTCAACGTGGTTTGAAGATGGTACTGACGATTCATTGTTATTGTTAAAAGATTCTGAGATTGTATCACAGTCCAAATGGACAATCGGTTTATCAACAACAACAGTCTTTAAAACTTGTTATTTTAAAAGCAGCAAATTTTCGCTGAAAACAAAAACCCCAGCTTCTTCATGCAAAGGCACAGAAATGAAAGCTTTTTAGGCTGGTTAAATGGCAACCAGTGAGTAAAAGTCAGGTAAGAGAGAGAGAGACAGAGAGACAGAGATGGGGGGTGTCAGAGAAGCCACCTCACCAAGCTCAATGACACGGCTTGAGACAAACTCACGGGGACGTTCAGGGTCGGGTGAGGTGTGAGCAGGAACAGGGTGTGAAGGACTGACAGCTGTCTGGGTGTTCACACCAGGTGAGGCATTGACAGCTTTCTGGGTGTTCACACCAGGTGAGGCATTGACAGCTGTATGGGTGTTCACACCAGGTGAGGCATTGACAGCTTTCTGGGTGTTCACACCAGGTGAGGCATTGACAGCAGTCACTCCGTCAAACGCCTGGGAGAATGTATTTTTCATGAAATCCTTATCGAGATACACTAAACACACACAATTGTGACAAATCAAACCGTAAAAAAAATAATAATAAAATAAAAATAAAAAAGGAGGAAAGAGCGACGATGTTTAGACCCCCCCCCGCCCCCCCAAAAAAAAGAACAAAATAAAACAACAAACAACAACAGTGTGTGTGTGTGTGTGTGTGTGTGTGTGTGTGTGTGTGTGTGCGTGCGTGTGTGTGTGCGTGAATTTTCGTTCGTCTGGGAAAGATACTGAATTGTCTTCACTGACAGGACAATGAATTAAATACAAGTAGCATTCACAGTATAATCTATCACAACGCAAATATTATCACCGTTAATAGCCTTAATACCTACCGGGACTGATGGAAAAGACATGTCTTGGGTATTAAAACTGTTATCAATTGGGGATAATGTCATTATAATCAAAGCGAATTCAAGTTGTAAAGCTAAAGCAAAAATAGTTATAGAATTCTAGAAACAAACACATTACTAAAAATATTGCAAGAAATTCAAAACAACGGAAGTAACTTCTGCGATACTGAAAAGAGCAGATTAAGCACTATATCTAGGTCTGTCCATTTACAGAAACATTTCTGAAAAAAAAAACTACTTGACAATGTCTAATGTTATTCCGCACTCACGAGAACAATGACGGGCAGGGGCTGTGTGATCTTACTGGACACGTTTTATGTTCAGTGATCTAGGACGAATAAAATAACCCCAAGCATCAAAGCAATTTTGTGGAAAATAGAAATACAGGCCCGAATGTTACACGATAGACAAAGCTTTATCTCTCACATGCAGTTCCGAGGAAAAAAAAGCACCCCCCCCCCCGCTCCCTCAGACAACAAACAAAAAGCAAACAAACAAAAAAGCCCAGGATGCTAAATGGTATCTGCAGCAAAATACCAGCGCACTGCACCAGCAGAAGACATCAGAAAACCAAGGCTAGGATTCAAACCACAGTGCTAAGGACATCCACGCTGATAATTCAGACGAAGCAGTCGTACAAGATCTTGATGCCAAACGCCAGAAACTAAACTTGCCACCTGCAACTGCAGAAACGGAAAAGGAAGAGTTGGACCAGAAATAGTTCGAAAATTTGATGCGCTGATAGGAAAGAGCACCTTGGAACACAAGTTAGCCACCTACGGAGATATCGTGTACGCAACCTGTCGGGAAACCTATGGAGTGAAAGAACCAAAGACAAGAACACCTCCTAAAAAATCCAGGCGACAACGAGAAATGGACAACATCCGAAATGCAAAAAGCAGCTCAAGAAAAGGATGAATACAGCTTCAGAATTTGAGAAGCAGGGCCTACAGAAACTTTGGAAAGACCTGAAAGCAAAGCACGGTGCCCTCAGTAAAGCAGAATCAGCAAGGAGGAAAAGGAACAAAAAGAAGAAGACACAAGACTGCTTCTTCCGAGACCCCTTTCAGTTCGCCGGGGAACTGTTCGAGCAGCCCAAATCAGGGACACTCACAGTGGACAAACAAACACTTGAACAGCACCTCAGGAAAACATATTCTGATCCGCAATGCAAGAAACCACTAGATCTCAAGGGTTTGGTTCATCCCAGGAAACCAGAGAAGCTCAGCGATAAACCACCAACCCTTGAGGAAGTACAGAAAGTGATCAAGAAAGCCAGGACCAAATCATCACCAGGGCCAAACGGAATACCATACCTGTTGTACAAGAAATGCCCTGAAGTCCTTGAGTGGCTCCACAGAGTGATAAGATCAGCATGGAAGAACCTGAAGATCAGCGACCAGTGGATGATAGCTGATGGTGTGTACATCCCGAAAGAGCAGGATTCAAGTACCAACAGCCAGTTCAGACCAATATCGCTCCTGAATGTCGAAGGAAAAATCTTCTTCTCTGTCATGGCTGCAAGACTTACAAAATACCTCACAGAAAATGAGTACCTGGATGTATCAGTCCAGAAAGGTGGCATCCCAGGAGTTCCTGCCTGTGTAGAACATGCCACAATGATTTGGGATGCAATCCAAAGAGCAAAGGCAGAGAAGAAGAACCTTGACGTGGTATGGCTGGATCTGGCAAATGTGTACGGGTCAGTTCCTCATGAGATGATCCAACTGGCTCTCGAGATGCACCATGTACCAACGAACATCAGGGAAATGCTGAAGAAGTACTTCCATGGCTTCTCAATGCGGTTCACCACCAAGGAATATACGACAGATTGGATCATGGGCTGTGCAATTTCTCAAATCCTGTTCGTGCTGGCAATGGAAGTGATCTTGAAGACCTCAATGAAGGGAACGGATAGAGCCGACCTCGGTAACGGATACCAGATACCTCCTTTGAAAGCCTTCGTGGATGACACAACAGTCCTTTCAACGAAAGAGGGTGACACCCGTGAAATATTGAAGCAGCTGAACGAGCTAGTTGCCTCAGCCAGGATTAACTTCAAAGAAATCACGGAGCCTCTCACTGTGTAAAGGAAAGGTAGGTGAAACGGTCACATTCACTGTAGTCAACCAAGCCATTCCAACGGTCTCAGATGAACCAGTCAAGAGCCGTGGAAGATGGTATGACGAGTCCCTGAAAGACACAAAAAGAGGAAAGGAAACCAAGCAGACAGCAGAAGGCCTGTATATCACAGGCCAGTGTGGCCTTCCTGGCAAATACAAAGTGTGGTGCCTTCAGTCCATGCTGATACCAAAGCTCCTGTGGCCTCTCCTGATATATGTCAGCTGTAGCACAGTCGAGTCGATTGAGGCAAAGATCAACAAGTACACACACAAATGGCTTACTGTCCCACCTGGTCTCACTGACGTGGCACTCTACTGTCGCCAAGCAAAGCTGAGGCCACCTCTGAAGTCCCTTGTCGAAGAACACAAGGTAGGGAAGGCAAGACTTCTCAGCATGCTCAAAGACTCAGATGACAGTATTGTGAGATTCAACCAACCCAAGCTAAAGACTGGCAGAAAATGGAAAGTCAGGGAGGCAGTCAGTGCAGCAAAAGAAAGCCTTAAGACGAAGGAAATAATAGGACACACCCAAACCAACAGACAAGGCTTGGGATCGACAAAGATGGAATGGTGGTCCAAGGCAAGGGGGAAAGCAAAAAGATAAACCGTTAATGATCCGGAAATACGGCTTACAACCTATTAATGGTATACTGTGAAGATTTTTTTCCAACTATGTTTAAGCCAAATTTTGTGTTGGCAGGCAAAGTATTTCCAGAGAAAATGGCCATGTTAAAGTTTACCAAGGACACACGGATATACATCCAGACAGAAAGACAGACAGACACACACACACAGACAACCGGCCACTGAGTTATAACACAGACTCACTTTGTCTACATAAGTGAGTCAAAAATGGAAAGAACTTTTTCTATTTCAAAATGAAATGTGTTGTCGACAGAGAACGTATTTCCGGATAAAATGATTTTGCTAAAATTTACCATATAACTGCAGACATACAAACATACAAACTTACACACACACACACACACACACACACACACACATATATATATATATATATATATATATATATATATATATATATATATATATAGATATACATACATACATACATACATTCATAACGAAACAGGGTTATTGTAGTGGCTCACACTGTTTCCAGACATGAACCACCAACGTCCCTATATTTACCTGTAGGACTGCTTGGTCCGTTGGGAAGACAACAAAAATGACCTTCCTGAGGGATGTGGACGGGTGGGACTGCTCAAACTGACCAACAGCCCGCAGCATGGTCTGAGCAACCACGTCTCTGGGGTAGCCTAGAGCCCCGGCACCCAGAGCTGGGAAGGCAATAGAGGTGTAGCCACGTGTGTTGGCCTCTGATAAACACTTGTGGGTCACCTGGTACAACAGCTGAAAAGAAAACGAGGAAAGTGTAGTAACATATTCTGCATCATATCTTTTTTTCCCCCATCATTCATGTTTACGGGCAGCAAAGCGCCATCCAGTCGTTGCAAGGAAACGTTCTTTTCCCTACTGTTTTGGAACGGTACACGTTCCCAGGTTCGTAATCTGAATCTTTTTGTTTCCATAACTCAGCTTACGTGCGCTGGCATGGGCTACGGAAGTCTGACATACAAAAACATTCAGCGGTCACACAATTCCCATTCCCTATTTGTACATTGCCACAGACGTAAGTACACACCTTCCATTCTGAAACTTATCCTTAATCTCCAGTAAGTTGTAAGACTTTGGAAAATAGAAACCCATAAGGATAGTATTTTTCGTGACCGGTGTGCCGGCTTTTGGAACGGCAATGCAGATTGTTTTCTGATTGGACATGCAGATAAGTAATCCTTGAAGTTGTGTTGGGCTATACGTTTCACATATGTTCCCTAGTTTGTATTTTTTGCGTGTTTCAGGCGTATTTGTGCAGTGTCAGGCTGAGCTGCGCACAACTCCGTAGATCGCTATGTTTTTTGATGCCTCGTCACTTGTCAAGAAGTCCTCTTGGTGTGTGATTGAGTACAGAAAACTTCAATTAGTCAGAATAACACTCATCAGATTCTAGGCTATAGGCAGACTAGTGACTTAGTACCTGTGGTGAAGAGTGGCTGTTCCTTTGATACTGGCTGCACCTACTGAATCTTCCCAACCGCCTTGTCGAATGTAGAGGGCGCACTCGTGGTCTGTCACTGTCCTGATTCGGTGCAGCCTGTGAGCAGTCTGTCTCTTCATTCCACTCTTTGTCCATCGGAGACGTGGGCTTGTCCTTTCTGGTGGTGGTGTCGTCGTCGTCATTTCTTTGGAAACCAGTCTTGCAGGTAACTCTTACCTACCTTGCCTGGCCTACCTGCCATCCGTATAACTTACCTGTTTACCAGCACTGCCTGCCTGGTCTGCTGTGGCTGTGGTTGACCCCAGACACTAAGCACTGTGACCCAACTTCTCCATCTTTCCTGTAGCAACACCCTCACAACAAGCCACCAGTGTGGAGGCAGTCCTAAACCTCTGCCTCACCAACACCTCACCTGGAGTCGCCAGATCCGTTATTCATTCACACTGACCATGGCTAATGCACACACTAAGACGCTGGAGACGCTGGTGCACTATGGCCTTGAAGGTATTTCAACACGTTTATTATGGACATCATCTGATCAATTTTTCTTCTACCACTGCATGGTTAAGTAAAGACCTTGGTAAGTGATAGTATGTTGTGGAAATGAAACCTGGGCAACATACATTCAAGACTGGTCACACAGCTTTTCGTGGTCATGGTATCTCATTTGTTTGGAGGAACTAAAGTGTGGGTATGATAGGATGATTAATACATTTTGAAAATTTCTTTTAACAGAAAAATTGACTGCAAAATGCATGATCTGGGATTTTGAAATGTTTCCAGTGCTCAGATTGTAAACAAAACAAAACAAATCATATACTGGAAGTTGAACTATTTTGAATATGAACAGCTGTAGCCAGGATAAAGAAAAACATATTCCTTTAAACATTACTAACTAGCATTTTCTGGGATTGCCCTGATTTTGACAGCAATGAACGAAAACATAATATGAAATCTTACAGAGTATCCACACAATACACAAACTGAAACATGAAGAACACCAGTGTCTCACCTCAGCAGTGGTCTGGGCAGCATATCCACACAGACACACATGAAACACATGTTTACACTGCAGTCCGTAGCCTTTGGTGATAGCAACATCACCAAATTTGACTTTGTTGGGATAGTTGTTGTTAATCTCCACCTGTAGCTCAGACCCTGCCTGTTGGAGAACTGACTTGCTCACAGCTCCATTGCTCAGGTTCAAATCTTTACCCGTTGAGTTGACGATTACATCTGCCTGAAAATAGCAAGATTTTGCATGTGTGGTCAATGACGTCCATGGCTCGACTCGTCAAAATTTGAATGTTTTATATAAAAACAACAACAACAACAACAAAACACAAAAAAACACATGGATGTTCAAAACTGTTATTCATTTGGATCATAAAACAAAACATCTATAGGGTGTTTAGACGAAAACCATTCATGTTTCCTGTCTCTTAAGAATGGAGAAATTTGAAAGCGTCCAAGTCAGAGGTCGACGGAACTCCCGAAGTTTCTTTGGTCTCTGATTCAGAGATGTGTTAAATTCTAGTTAACTTTTGAACCTAGTTTTTCCTTCTCTTTGTGCACCTTACTCGATTAACATGACCAAACAGGTTAGTAACATTTTTCTTACGATTTGTTGTACATGCATCGCAGCTGAACACCATAGCTGAAACTTGTGACTGGGTGCGTCTGGTCACAAAACGTCGCGCTCAAATCACCATAAAAGCCAAGTTTCGTTTTCAGAACCCAAACGGAAGGAAAGGGGATCTCTAGCCTCCTTGCATCATCACCCATATGTTACCAAACTCATCACTGGTACTACCTGGCTTTGTAAGTATGATCTTAAAAAGACAACTATAATGCAATGAGAGAAGAAATAGCATTAATGCTACATCTTCTCTCATTGCCTTACAGTTGTCTTTTTAATTGGTTAGCTATAATTTTTTTAGGATATAGATAAGAGCAAGACGAATCATCAAAAACAAACAGTGAAATAATGTGGAGCTACCTAAATACTTCTGGAAGTATGTGCATGAAAAGATGAAAGTAAATACAGGAACTGGTTCTTTAAGAAAAGAAATGGTGAAATGGCAACAACAGATTCTGATAAAGCTGAAACACCAAATGAATTCTTTTCTAGTGTTACCAGAAAAAATGATATAAACTTACCAATATTAGAGAAAGGTTCAAAATCAAGTAATATGTATGTCATTGAAGTTATCATAACTCGAAAAATAAGTTTAAAGCGCTGGACTCATCAAAGCCCCAAGGACCTGACCAAGTACCAGCAAAGGTGTTAAAAGAATTACATCATGAGATTAGTATGCCACGGAGTGATTTATTTAAGATGTCACTGGTACAAGGGAGGTTGCCAAATGACCAATAGAAGGCTGAGGTGATAGCCTTCTTTACAAAAGTGTTCCAAAATGGATCCTGGAAAATATAGACCAGTAAATGTAACATGCACATCATGCAAAGTTGTAGAATCCATAATTCGGGACGACACAGTTAAGCAGTTTTAGAACAATAACATGTACTCTCAATGTTAGCATGGTTTCAGAAGAAAAAGATAATGTGTAGCACAATTATTACCCAAGTTAGATAATGGAGATACAATAGATGTAATATATCTAGATTTTAAGAAGGCGTTACCTCACAAAAGATTGTTGATAAAGCTAGAGAAGTATGCGGGGTTGAGGGTAAACACCTTGTCTGGATAAACGTTTTTAACAGGTTGAACAATTAGACCTGAGAATTCCTATTCACAAGTAGCCGATGTTTTAGGTAGTATTCCACAAGTTACTATACTGCGTCATATTCTTTTTATAATATCTATCATTGATCTGCCAGAAAATGTTAAAATGTGCATGCAAAATCTTTGCAGATGATACAAAACTTTACAGATACTTCAGGTAATAATTGGAAATAACAAAGGGACTTAGACACTTTAAAGGAGTGGGCAGAAAATTGGAATTTTCACGTTAACATTCATAAATATAAAGTCCTACATATTGGAAGAAAAAATCCCAAATATGAATAAGCAATAAATCTTAACAATAGCTTAAATCGTATTACCGTTTGAAGGGAAGAAAAAGATCTGTGAGTCATTTTTGATGAAATCTTATCCTTTGATCCACACATACAGAAGGCAGTTGCCAAAGCAAACCAAATAATAGAAATAATGAAAATGGCCATTTAATCATAATGATGAAGATATGTTTTTCAAAACTGTACAAACACCTAGTACGGCCACATAAGGAGTTTGGAAATGCAGTATGGTGTCCATACCTTAGGAGACAATCTGTTGCTTTAGAAAACGTTCAAAGGTGAGCTGCCAAAATAGTTATGGAATGCAGAGGTATGACATAGTAATAACGGTTAAGATAGTTGCAACTGCCAACATTGAAAGGAAGGAGATTAACCCTTACATCGCCAGCTATGTTCATGCTGCTAACAGCTGCTAGCCGGCTAAGTCAGCTGCACAGTACAGCTGAAAACTGGCTGTGCAGCACAGCAGCCAGTAGGAATGTGGGGGTACTCGTTTTTTCGCTGCCATGTAGCACAAACTCTTCTCCACTGTCATTGTCAGCAGCAAAATCATTTTCTGCCAAATGCCTTTCAGTTAGACTTGCAGTTTGCTGTTCCGTATAGCGTGGTCTGAAGCGAGACTGCTGGTTACAATCTGAACTGGTTAAGACCTCGCCATCGTTCAAAATTAATTTTTGAAAAAGTCGCTGAAAATCAATCCAAACTGCACGCGAGTTGCTTCAGCAATGAGAAGGATATTTCCAGCACACGTGACAGGGAGTGCTTACTAAGTTTGGTGTTATTTATTGAAGAGTAGCTCAAGTTTGTTAAGTATAATGGTCAAGTCGCCAACCGGCGCCAGCAGCGCTCTCCCTACAAGTCGCTGTGCGACGACCGTGGTGTTCTCGCTGCACGTCGCCGAGCGGCGACTACAGCGACCAAAGGTTTAGAGGAGATTTAATCGAGAAATGTACAATATTGAATATCTTAGACAATATCAATGCAGAATATCAATGCAGACAAAATGTTCATTAAGAATTCTTCTGATAAAACAAGGAACAGTGAGGCAAAACTTTATTTAAGACATTGTAATACTAACATCAATAAGTTCAGTTTTACTAATCGAGTTATCAAGCACTGGAACAGGCAGAACACCAACACTGAACTGCACAAAAAGTTGACAAGTTCAAAAATCTGCTCGACAGTGATCTCCAAATGCAACAGAGTTACCAAGATTTTGTTGAGTAGGATTTTATTTTCAACGACGATAAAATTTGTACAATACATATAAATCCAACGAAGGCTGCTTTAAGCACCCACCTGCTGCTTTGCGAGTTCTCCCGTCACAATGGACACGTTCACGACATATGTTTGTGGAACTGTAGCGGCAGCTGTTGTAGGCAACTGAGGACCTGTTGTGAAAGGTTTCAGAAACAACAACATAAGTGTGTCAATATGGTGCAGCAGAGTTGTCTTCAAACACACACACACACACACACTCTCTCTCTCTCTCTCTCCCTCACTCTCACACACAAAATGTATACAGGTCGGTGACCGTACATTAAACTTCTTGCGTTCTTGCGTTCTCTCTCTCTCTCTCTTACACACACACACACACACACACACACACCACACACTCTCTCTGTCTCTTTCACACATACAGACACAGACACATACACGGACACTAACACACACACAGACACACACAAACACACATACACACACACACACATGAACACCACAACCACCATCACCACCACCACCACCAACAGCAACAACTCGATTTATGAATAACCATAGGCATGTGCAGTCAAAATGTATTTATGCTGTTAAAAAGAGAATTTGTTGCATAATGACTGAATGGTGATTGCTATTCTTAAGGAATGCTAGGTTTATTAAGAATATTCCAGCTGATCTAGCTTCCATCTGAAATGCGTTGGAGATAAAGAGAGTTCTTAAATAAAGTAAACATGTTAATCTCAGTTATTACAGGTCTTCTGATGTACGAAATTCGGATAAAGAAACCAGAACAATCATGGGAAGTCAATGGATTGTGATTTTACTCCATCTGAGATTGAGAACACTGCTTATTTGTAATTGGTGCATCCAGACAGTTCACTGCCACTGTGGACATATCTGAGGAGTCCACAGGAACGAGCTGCAGTCACAGTTACAACTTGGTCTTTCCCTATAAACTGCAGTCATATCAGTCATAACTTAGTCTTTCCCTGTAACTATAAACTGTAGTCATATCCGTCATGACTTGGTCTTTCCCTATCAAATACAGTCATATCAGTCATAACTTAGTCTTTCCCTGTAACTATAAACTGCAGTCATATCAGTCATGACTTGGTCTTTCCCTGTAACTATAAACTGCAGTCATATCAGTCATGACTTGGTCTTCCCCTGTAACTATAAACTGCAGTCATATCAGTCATGACTTGGTCTTTCCCTGTAACTAGAAACTGCAGTCATATCAGTCATGACTTAGTCTTTCCCTGTAACTATAAACTGCAGTCATATCAGTCATGACTTGGTCTTTCCCTATAAACTGCAGTCATATCAGTCATGACTTAGTCTTTCCCTATAAACTGCAGTCATATAAGTCATGACTTGGTCTTTCCCTGTAACTATAAACTGCAGTCATATCAGTCATAACTTAGTCTTTCCCTGTAACCATAAACTGCAGTCATATCAGTCATGACTTGGTCTTTCCCTGTAACTATAAACTGCAGTCATATCAGTCATAACTTAGTCTTTCCCTATAACTATAAACTGCAGTCATATCAGTCATAACTTAGTCTTTCCCTGTAACTATAAACTGCAGTTATATCAGTCATAGCTTGGTCTTTCCCTGTAACTATAAACTGTAGTCATATCCGTCATGACTTGGTCTTTCCCTATCAAATGCAGTCATATCAGTCATGACTTGGTCTTTCCCTGTAACTATAAACTGCAGTCATGTCAGTCATGAAGTGGTCTTTCCCTGTAACTATAAACTGCAGTCATATCAGTCATAACGTGGTCTTTCCCTATAACTATAAACTGCAGTCATATCAGTCATGACTTGGTCTTTCCCTATAACTATAAACTGCAGTCATATCAGTCATGACTTGGTTGTTTCCCTGTAACTATAAACTGCAGTCATATCAGTCATGACTTGGTCTTTCCCTGTAACTATAAACTGCAGTTATATCAGTCATAGCTTGGTCTTTCCCTGTAACTATAAACTGCAGTCATATCAGTCATGACTTGGTCTTTCCCTATAACTATAAACTGCAGTCATATCAGTCATGACTTGGTTGTTTCCCTGTAACTATAAACTGCAGTCATATCAGTCATGACTTGGTCTTTCCCTGTAACTATAAACTGCAGTTATATCAGTCATAGCTTGGTCTTTCCCTGTAACTATAAACTG
>JAAQRG010303894.1:0-15478 GCA_011634625.1 Babylonia areolata
ATAGTTTAAGATAAATATTGACTATGTTAAAAAAAAAAAAAAAAATAAATAAAAAGTAAAGAAAAAAGAAATGGAAAACATTTCTCCAGCAAGATTTATTAGTCATGTGTGTGTATCAATAGCACAGCTTTCCTGTCATGAGGCCATGTGCCAGTCCAGCATCAACTCCAGCCAGTCATGCAGACAGCGTCTACTGGGAAATAAAACGTCACAGAACAAGAGATGGAGGGGTCAGTGGGAGAGAAGGCATGTGGGTGATGTACGCTTTGATCTCTTGCCTTCATATTTCATTACTTCCTTCACTACGCTTTGACCTCTTGCCTTCATATTTCATTACTTCCTTCACTACGCTTTGATCTCTTGCCTTCATATTTCATTACTTCCTTCACTACGCTTTGACCTCTTGCCTTCATATTTCATTACTTCCTTCACTACGCTTTGACCTCTTGCCTTCATATTTTATTACTTCCTTCACTACGCTTTGACCTCTTGCCTTCATATTTCATTACTTCCTTCACTACGCTTTGATCTCTTGCCTTCATATTTCATTACTTCCTTCACTACGCTTTGATCTCTTGCCTTCATATTTCATTACTTCCTTCAGTACGCTTTGACCTCTTGCCTTCATATTTCATTACTTCCTTCACTTTGTGCAAAGTGTGCAGATGGTGTGTCCACAAAGATCCTGTATCAGAAAATGATGATGATTATTATATATCCTTGTCTTTCTTGTTCAGTTGTACATCTATCAAGTCTTGGAATCGGCTGATCCCTTTAAAAAGGAGAGCCACAATTTTCTTAGCAGCACAATAATTTTCTTCTTTTTGTTTTTGTTGTTGGCAGTTTGACCTTGAATCAAAGTCAAGGGTTTATCTTAATGGGTTAAATTCCGAACTTTGAGCCAACTTTTACACTTCACAGATAATTTTTACACTGTTTTACCAGAAGGTTCATTACTCAACACTCACTTGTAACAAACAAGAAGAAAGGACACTGTTTAAACTAAAACATTTCTAAAACTTTTATCCACCACTGGTAGAGCCTGTCGATGTGGAAACATAAACCCACTGATCTTTCTGTTTGACAGTTTTGTTCATCAGCAGGTTTGGTGGCACACACACAGTATCAATGTGCATCAAATTACTCCCCCCAAAAGCATATTTAACAGACATGTCTAACTTTCTGAAACCCAGGAACAGCAGAAGCACAAATCCACTGATCTTGCTGTGAAGAACTGACAGAAAGCGACGACAGCTGAAACTAGTGAAAACACCAAAGCCTAAGGGTAGATGCCACCATCATTAACTGACAGTAGTTATGTGTGAATCCAAATGACCTGTTGTGTGTGGTCTGTCATGTGAATGGGTATCCTGATGGAATTTTTGGAAGCAAAATCATACTTTCTTGATTCAACTGCTGATAAGAGAAAACCAAGGATATATTTGTGCATTTCTGAATATTTATGAGTCAGTATGAATGACAGGATGCCATCCACAAAGGTGATCCACTGCATTATGTTTGTGAAAGTGTAATGAATGATTTTCCCTTTGTATCAAGTCCCGCAGCAAAAGAATGTGTTTAAGCTGAAGCTCAACTTGATTCAGTTGATCAGTTACACAACCACACAACTGTTGCTGGTTTTCTCTTGTTTTTTAATGATGCCCTTTGGCAAAAAAAAAAAAAAAGAAAAGAAAAGAAAAAAAAGAACTTGAACATAACAAGTGCACATGTATACCAGTTCTTACAAATATACACACATACTACTGCAGTGCGATGGACCCCCAACTAAGTATACAAGTCTGAATTAGATGCTGAAGGAAAGCCATCAACTGGTCAGTACAGGACCAGTTCATGGTCACCATATTTTGTTTCTCATGTTCTAATGTCATCACTTTGTTCATTCCTAATAAGTCAACGTTTACACAAGCACACACCAAAAACAACTCACTGCATTTACACATTAACACCTCACTCACATCAGTCTGTTAAATGTAGAACATCTCCCCCCCAAAAAAACACCACCAGAGAGGATGGGGTGGGGGAAAAAAAACAGCTAAGCATTTTGTGGCTCCTGCAAGGTGTCGGAAGCCAGGTGCAGCACAGTACTGTTGATGGCAACACGACCGTCATCCATCAGGCTGTCTGGGAGATCATCTACAAGGTCCTGAGTGTCTGTCTCTCCCCGCCCACCCTTTTTGCCTCCTACACTGAACTCGTATTTCTCAAAACTGTATAGTCGCTTGGTCTCACGCTTTCGTGAACTGGTGCGAATGTTCGTGTTGTTAGGGGAATTTCTTCTTTGTCGCTGCAAGGACCACTGTTTCTTACCTGCAGTGACAGGCTTGAGGTTGGACTGAACCTCTCGATCACTAGAGTCTACATTATTAAGTAAACATTTCTCTTCTTTCTGTGTGCATGTTGTGGGGAGAGGGGGGGACAGGGGAGAAGGGGAACTCTGCAGTTGGGAGTCCCAAGGGTAGGATTCGCTTGGAAAGGGCAAGATTCCATGAGGGTCTGAAGCAGAACAGGGATCAGTGTTGACTGGAGCAGTGGTGTCCATGACAACAGGCTGTGCTGCTGTCTCCATGTCCAGCCCCATCTGGTGTCCATTGTGTAGACAGCAGGGCGGGGGGTGTGGCGACTCTGGAGTCATTGTCATCAGGTGTGAGTGGTCCACACCTGGGGAGTGCACATCCCCAAAGGTGTTGGCAGAGCTGCCCACAGGGGAGGCGGGGGACAGCGGAGTCAAAGGGTAGGCCCCCATGCTGGCCACGCTGGCGGAGTGGTCCAGACTTTCCTGAAGGGCCACAAACTCATTCCACAAGCGCTGCTCCTCCAAGGAGATGTTCTCCTTGTTCATGGGCACCAGGATGCGGCGCTGACCACCGGGACCCACGTCTGTTTGCTGCGGTTTGCTGCCTGTGTCCTTCCCCCCTTCCCCGCTCACATGCTGGTGCTTCAGGAAGTCGGCCACCGACAGAAACTTGTGGCAGGTACGACACTTCACACAGGGAGAGCTGGCTCGGCTGTACAAGTCCAGATGCACTTCAGCTGTGGGGGAGAGGACGTGGGGAGTGGGAGGGGACGTGGCCTCCATGTCTTGGTGTGAAATTTTGAGGACACGCAGCGGGTTAGGGTGCACTGCCGCCGCCTCCTCTGGCCCGTCCACCACCACATCCGTGCTGCTGGGCTTCCGGCCAAACAAGTTCTTCTTCCGTGGCTGACTTCCGTCAGCCAGGGACCCCATGGAGCTGACCAGGCTCTTGACGTTCACCTTGATAGGGCCGTACTTGGACTTGGGCGAGCGGCCCGACGCGCTCAGGGTGCCAGCGGCGGAGGACCCTGGTGACCGCTTCTTGTTCTTGGCGCCCATCACGGGGCTGGGTGTTTCTTTTGCCACCACCTTAGTTTCCACAGCCGTCTTGGGGCCTGCCTCCTTCCCCTCACTCTTTTTGCGCCAGGCTCTGCGCCCCCGTTTTGCTGGAGGCCCCACTCCTGGTTCCTTGGGGCCTCTCCGTTTCTTGGCTCCAGCAACAGCCGGCGCTTTGGACCCTCTCCCCTTGACAACTGCTGCCTCCTCCTCCAGGGTACAGTCATCCGCTTCCACTTCATCTGTCAGGGGAGACAACTGGGAGGAAGAGTCTTCTCCCTTGAGCATTTCACGGAAGTTGATCTTCTTGTGCCTAAGTCCCTTAGCAGGTGAAGTGGGTGCAGCAAGGGGCGGGCTGACCAGCAGTGGCTCCATGACGGGCAGCACAGGGGCAGGGACTGGCTCGGGGCTGGGGCTGCACAGCACAGGCACACCAGTCAACCACTGACCACAGTTACACCATAGCAGCATCACCATCATGCACTCAGCTAGTTCTGTTGGTACAAAAGCATGGTTACAGAGCAGTGCTACCATCGTTAATCTCTTATGTAATGTGTTAACTTCAAAATATGCTTAGTCATATCATGACACTATGTGAAATGTAAATTACAACTTCAGAGTATCCAACATTTCTTTCCCACACATAAATAACAACACTTAGTCCATATCATGACACTAAGTAAAAAATTTAATGTAACAGTAAAAATGTAATGTAGATTACAACTACAAGTATCCAACTTTTCTTTCACACACTTAAATAACAAGAAAAGGGGCAAACTTAAGTGACAGCAGGTGATCTGAAGCAACAAATGAAACCTAAGTTTGCCACCCCATCACTTCTGCCATGCACCACTCTCCACCCCAAAAATCCTTTTTTCATCTTCCAGTGGTTTTATTAGATGTATCCGCATGCTGTGCACACTGACTACCCCATGGCACTAAGAGTCACCAATGTGTTATCAAGCCACCCCCAACAGCAGATCCTGCACTGCTGTAGAACCAACTTTTGTGTGGTGCTCATTCTCATTTAACAGAACTGCAAACTATGCCAGCGACTTCTGATTACAATAGATTCATTGTGGCATCAAGGACTAAACTAGTATCCATCGAGTGGAAACTTCAACATTTTTCCAGCCAACTTAACTTCCAATGATTCTGCTGACTTCAAGACCAGGTTATGATAATAATGAAGTGCTCTTCTATAGCGCTGTTCCCTCACAGAGGCTCATGGCGCATAACAAATTAAACATAACAATAAATAAACAACTCTCAAAAATATTCAAGTAATAAACAATCACTCGTGGTGTTGCACAAATTACATGTCACAAAAGAGAAGCAATTATCAAAAGAAAATGAATCAACCATGAAGAAACAGTCACCATCCTCACATGAACAGAACACACACATGCACACACAGAGCACCTCCACCAACACATACACACAACACTGGAAGAAGTAGTACATCCCTCACAGAACAGCAAATTAGACCAAAGTTAGACTAAACCGTTACTTGAATGCAAGACAAAAAAGACAAGTTTTCAGCTGGGACTTGAAAGAGTCCAGGGATGGGGCCTTTTCCAATCAGTATGCAGTGAGTTCCAGATAACTGGGGCTGAGAAACAAAATTATCGGTGACCTAAGGTTTTCAGATTAGTGTTTGGCACCCCAAGAAATCTTTCAGCTGAAGAACCAAGTGACCGGGAAGGCTGTTCAGTTGCGAGTGCAGAAGAGTGATACTGTGGAAACATACCATAAAAAAAGTGGCATGTGAGCGTGGTAATTTCAAACTGAATGTGGTATTTAATTGGAATTTGCAAGCGAATACAGCTCTTTGAGCAAAGGTGTCACATGCTCATGCTAAGATGAACTGACCAAGGAAAACAGAAATCAGCAAAATGGATATATATATATATCCATTTTTATACATATCAGTGTTATGAGAACAGGGCACGAATGGTTACATAATGATAATGTCAGACACTTTTTCGATCTGAATGTTATGATGGAGAGAATGCCGACAATGCTGAAGCTGCTAGAGATATCAAACTTGTTGCTGATTTAAAAAAATCTGTCATGAAAATGTAGAGAACTAAAATAAAAAAAATTAAAATAATAAAAAGTATTTTTCTCATGTTTTCAAGGGAACATTAAAAAGAAAAAAAAAAAAAAGTGAAATGGCAACTGTCATTGTAGGCTTGAGAGTATCACTGTTTTTTTTTTTTGTTGTTGTTTTTAAACAGTCACTGCCTTTTATCAATCAACAGCAAAACAAAACCAAAAAAAAAGCAAAACAGGGCTGAATATTTTATTACTCGGGTTCCAGTTTCAAGGAAGTGTCAGTGTGTGGACTGATCTATATGTTAACCACACCATACTGCAAACATTAGCTAAAAGATTTATGTCACAGGGCCCTTCTGGTGCCTGGTCAAAACAGTGACACACTACCAGGACCAATTCCACTTCATCCAGCCTTTTAAAAATAATTAAAATTTTTTCCTCTTGCCTGAGTTGAGGTCACCACCATCAGTTTCTTCTGTCCTGTCCAGAGACCCTTATGCTATGAACATTTCTCCTCTGTCCCTAAGCCATGCAGGAATGAGCAAAGAATTCAGAGGAACAGAAAACGACAGCTTCAAGACTTCCTTCAACATGGAAAGCATGGCACAGCCACTGACCATGAAACCACATGCAACAGCACCAATGTCAATTGACCATCTTGCTTGGTAAAGCTGGCTTTGCTGACCTGGTTTGTTCTATATTCAAGATGAGACAGGCTGCATTTCAACACCATAACATGCTGCTTCTCCTTTGATTAACCACCCAATACCTGACTGGCTAGCTGTTAAGCTGGAGAGAGAGAGAGAGAGAGAGAGAGAGAGTGTTCTTGTGTGCATTTGACATGTAACTGTAAAAAGCTTCAAGGTGTTTGAAAGCCATAATTAATACCAATTATTATAATATTATTGCAAGCTTCTATCTTTTGTTCTAATAATAGTAATAATTAATATGTCATATTGTGACCTTGATTTTTTAAATTCAGTATGGATTGTGCTGTCAACATGGTCAGTCACAATACCTTGTATGATGAAAATTCAATATCATGTTTTGTCAAACAATGACCTTGATTGCTGACCTCTCACCCTGCATGCAAAATCATCATTCATGAGATGACTGACAAGGTCCCACCAACCGCGACTCAAGTCTGGTTTCTGAATTATTTATGGTTCCACACTTCTTTTTCTGCATTCGTGGGCTGCAACTCCCATGAATCACTCCTTTGTACACGAGCGGACTTTTATGTGTTTGATCGTTTTTACCCCGCCATGTAGGCAGCCATACTCCGTTTTCGGGGGTGTGCATGCTGGGTATGTTCTTGTTTCCATAACCCTCTGAACGCTGACATGGATTACAGGATCTTTAACATGTGTATTCAATCTTCTGCTTGCGTATACACACAAAGGGGGTTCAGGCACTAGCAGGTCTGCACATATGTTGACCTAGGAGATTGGAAAAATCTCCACCCTTTACCCACCAGGCGCTGTTACCGAGATTTGAACCTGGGACCCTCAGATTGAGCGTCCAAAGCTTTAACTAGTTTAAGTAACCATTCGGCTCTTGCGCCCGTCGTGGTTCCACACAAAATGTAAACAGTAACTGATGGATACACACACATATGGACAAACAAGGCCGAGTAATAACAAAGATTCATTGACTTCACACACCGAAGTAAAGAAACACCTGTGTGTGATTTACGTCACAAATCCAAGATCGTCCTTCCTTCACCTGTGTAACACTACTGACTAGGATAACTGGCACTGAGCCATCACAAAATGAGCAGAGGTGAAATTCTCAAGGCTCACAATGTCATATGCACCACGCAGGAAAAGAAAAAAAAATGTAAAGATTTAAAATAACTGACAACCATCTTCCTCCTGGAGAGAGAATAAGACAGTTTGCAAGAGAGTGCAGTACAAACTGACACTCCACTGTTTATGGTTAAAAAAGAGGTTGGCCCTAAACATATCCTTACCTGTGATGTTTTTTTTGTTTTTTTTTAAAGAAAAATATCCCAGTACTTTTTAAAAAAATTTTTTAGGAAACTTACAAAACATTAAGGTATCATCATATACATACATTTATACATACACACAGGCCATTTCTCCCATATCCTGTTGCTTACATCCTCCTATTCCACCCAAAATCATTCCCACAGGAAAGATGTACAGTCCATGAACAACAGCAACAACACACACATTTGTTCCAGCAGTGCACACGTGTAGACACGTGATAGTTTCTTTTTCTTTTCTTTTTTTTAAACTGTCTTCTGTTGATAAATGTGATGAGAGTGAATCACTGATTCCAGCTTACACTGATGGAAGTAATTGCTTTTTAGGATCTGCAATGATAAATTATATCAGACAGAAAGGTGAGCATTGCAAAGAATTAAAAAGTTTGAAATAAAAATTCACACCCAAAAAAAGGTTAATGGGCGATGTCACATACATTGTTTCACTAAATATAGTTTATAAATACGTTAAAAGGTGGTACAAATGAAAATCATAATGAAAAATATTTCAAAGATATTTTTGTTCCATGATAAAAACTAAAATGTACATTATTGTTTATAAGTTATAACTATTACATTTATCATGATGTGACAGATGATTTGGAACATAAACAAAGATGACGAACAGACATCAAGTAACTAAGTAAATAAAAGACAAGAGGATAGGAATTTTAACAGTGAGTGAACAAGAGTAAACAGAAAAAAAGATTGGAAGATTTCTAAGGCACATTTTTTTTTTTTTTTTTTGGTATAAAACAAAGATTCCATAGTTGAAAATAAAACATATATGCATGAATTGTGGTGAAAATAATGTGACACAAAAGAGAGCCTTGAAGAGAGCCTTGAATGCACGTTTTGTTTTTTTTAATATAAACAAGCATTTACAATTAAATGTGTGTTTCTTGCCTTCATGCGCATATTTTTTAAGTTTGTACTGTCAGTGTTGTTTACTTTTACAATCTTTCTGACTGCTCTTTTGTCTTTGTAAAATTTCATTTAGTAACAGTCTAAATACTTATATAAAACAGATGGGCACAACAGCCGAATGGTTAAAGTGTTGGACTTTCAATCCGAGGGTCCTGGATTCGAATCTCGGTGACGGCGCCTGGTGGGTAAAGGGTGGAGATTTTTCTGATCTCCCAGGTCAACATATGTGCAGACCTGCTAGTGCTTTCGTGTGTATACACAAGCAAAAGATCAAATTTTATATGAACGTTAAAGATCCTGTAATCCATGTCAGCATTCGGTGGGTTATGGAAACAAGTACATACCTAGCATGCATCCCCCCCAGAAGCGGAGTATGGCTGCCTACATGGCGGGGTAAAAACAGTCATACACATAAAAGCCCACTCGTGTATATATATATATATACAAGTGAACGTGGGAGTTGCAGCTCACAAACGCAGAAGAACAGAAAAAAGAAGAATACTTTTTATACTAATGATAAGAATTTTTTTTATTTGAATTTGAGTTGCACTGTACTGCACAATACATTTGAGAAAATCCCTCAGGAGTCTGGAACACAAAGGTGTCTGATGCATGTCAAGAACTTTTTGCACGACTTTGTTTTATAACCATGGTTCAATTTACATTGAAGAAGAATGCACAATGCAGCACCACCTTTTTTTCCTTTCTGCATGCACATGTGTCTTTGTTAAGATAAATGTCCATGTGGGTTCTACATGTTTTCCAGGAATAAAGCCTTGGGCACTTTTTCATGTACAAACTTTTCATGGGGGGGGGAGGGCGGGGGGTCACTTTATCTTCTTGCACATTCAATACTCACTTGTGACTGCGAGTGGGCAGTGGCCGACGTCTGAATCCCCCTTTCTTCCTGGGTTGATTGAAGGGCAAGGTGGGATGGCGCCCCACGCTGTTTGGCCTCTCCATGATGGACCGTAACTCTGCGTAGCTGGAACTGCGCCTCAACCCACCCCCTTCCTCACCTCGCAGGTTTCGAGGTGGGGGATGAGCGTAGTAGGTGATGAGACGCTGGGCCTCGTCCTTACTGATGACCAGCGTGCTCTTGGAGTTGTGTGCACGGCCATATTGCACTAGGAAGTATCGCTGCATTTCGCTGCAGTTGGACACCTGGATGTTCATCAGCTGGCACCTTTTCTTCAAGATGCCTGTGTCCTTGGCTGGCAGGATCTGGCGGTGGATATCCACCAGCCTGACGTGCGGCACATTGTTGATGACGATGGCTGGGATGTCGTTCCAGTACAGGGTCACTGTCACAATCCAGGGGGTCTCATTGACATCGTCTGACTTGCTGTCAGGCAGGGGCCCCATCAGAGTGGACATGGGTGCTGGTGAAAACAGTCCATGGGACCCGGACGATACCACAACTGATTCTGGAAAAGAGGAGGTAACTGACGATTCTGGATAGGAAGTTGCTGATGATGATTCTGGAAAAAATGGTGTTTTCAGAAATTCCAGGTTCTTCTCCACTGAAGGCTGACTGGTTGGTGGTGCTGGCATGCTGTGGACCAGCGGTTTGCTCTCACTGGACTCCAGGTCTGCTTTCATATCACAACTCAAACTGTCTTGCTCCAGCTTCACCTGTTCTGGGGAACTGGGATCCGCCTTCGCTAGCAGAGAAACAGATTCTGAAGTGGTTGTGGTACAGGGAGGTACCATCAAGTCTTCTGCCACACTTGTTACTGCAAGACTGTCAACTGTTGTTGAGGGCGCAGAGACTGCCTCAGCAGTGGTGAACAGATCCAGTTCTTGGCTGGTAGTGGTCTCTTCCATTTCCAAGCAGTCAAACAACATCTTGACTTGCTCTGACGTCAGATTGCCCTCTATGTCGGCAAAGTCCTCACTGTGGCCAACCCCATCATACACAGGAAGAGGTGACTGCAGATTTCCATGCTCCGTTTCCATGCTTAAGATAGTGTTGACGATACTGCTGTCCATGTCCCCACTGTCAGTGTGAGGTAACTGTACAGAGGGGACAGGGTGAGGGCCACTGTTGAGCAAAGCCATTCTGCCCCCACGTCGAATCGCTTCACAGTCAGCGTCAGAAAGATGGGGCACTACAATATCGCCAGGTTTGGGGGCAGGCAAGATTATCTTGTCTCCTGGGGGCATTTTCTCATCCACCTTTCGTCGACGATTGCGTGATGATTTGTTGAGGTAGTAGACGTATTGGTCCTGATACTTGCCAGTGATTTTCATCTTGGTACCAGTCTCTGTATCGTATTCTTCCAGCTGCTTCTCTGTGCGCTTCCTTGGTCGACCCACTGGATTGGGTTTGGTGGTGAGGGATTCAGCCAGGAGGGAAGACCTGGCTGCCACTGTTCGGTTCTCCATGCCACGACCCGCACCCAGATTAAATCGATTATCCTGCTTCAACAGTTCACGCTTCAGGTACTTCCCTTTCTTCAGTTTCTCTTCTTCATAGTCTTGTCTGTCTTTTTTCTTTACATACTTCCGCTTCCCAGACTTAAGCTGAGGTGTTGGAGCAACAGGCTTGCCTAAATATTCTTCAGACACTTCTTTGCTGCAGTAATCATGATCATGGAATACAGGATGGCGCCAAACCTGACTGACAGTAGTGCCAAAAGCTTCAGAATCATGTGAGCTGCTCAAGAATTTATCTTCGGTTGTGGATGAATCCAGATCGTCGGGCGCCTCTGAACCAGCATCTGAACGGTCCCACTCTAAGCCAGGCGACTGAAGAAGGGGGAACGGCGATCCAGGGGAGGCCACAGCAGGGGAGGAGAAAGGTTTGATCACAGGATCCGTGGACAGTCCATTTTTCACTTTACTTTTCTTGTTGTCCTTCTCCAACTCCAAATGAGAATAGTTGCTGAAGGAACCAAACGTACCAATTCGGAACTTGCCGCACTTAGGTCCAACAGCCATCACAGTGTTGGTGTCCACGACGCTAGAGTTAGCATCAGCCCCAAGCACGCTGGTACCTGTCCGACAGACCCCTTCACCTGACTTCTCACAGCTTGGACTGTCTGCTGAGGGGTGATTTTGTCGAGCCCTTGTTCCCTTGGGGTTGGGACTGCCCACTAAAATAGAATAGCACTGCCCGCCAGCAGTGGTGGAGTGTTCGGACAGAGAAGAGTCATTTGAAATGGAGTCCACAGACAGGGTGGGGGAGAGGAGACCCAGTTTGTCATTTTGTGTCAGGGCTTCCTGCTGACTGGGTAAGCCTGCCACATTGTACTGAAGATACATGCTGTCCACAGACAGGCTTCTGGGTCTTCGTTCGATCTCATCAGCTGAGACATTTTCATCTGCTGACTCAAATGCATCACCACTGTCATCTGTGTTTTCCAGGAGTCTCACTTTGGAACGAAAACAATAGGTATGATCCAGCAAAGCCACTGAAAAATCAAGGGTTTGAATGCGTGGTGGAGGAGGGGGTGGGGACAGAATGTTCTTTACTTGACTGTTGTCTGCATCAGTGGGGGGTTGGGAATCCTTGTTCCCTGAGCTGCCTGTGTTTTGGTCCAAACTATTTTTTGTACAGGGGCTGTTCTCTTTGTCTGCCTTCACTTCAGTCTGAGAGCAGGACACATCACAGTTACTGAAGGTTCTACTTTCCACTGCTGTATCTGGAACCTTTGATACAAGATTCTTTCCAGCAGGTGGTGTGCTGTCAATGTCTTTACCCTTCTCCACAGGTGATTTCACCTCTGAAGACTGCGTATCAGGGACGCTGTGCAAGACAGAAGATGGCGAATCCCAATTACATTGACCACTGCCAGCCTCTGTGTGCAAACACTTTCTGTCCACTTGTTTTTCTTGATGCTGACCACCACTGTCCTTCTCTCCTGCTTCACAAGCCACTACAGGTGTCGGTGAAGAGTCACTGGATGACTGAGCACTGGCACCATCACAGTTCCTCTCAGTCACCCGACCAGAGTCTTGTGCTGGTTTTGTACAAGATATAACCAGGGGATCATGTGATGATTCACTTTTAGGTGACACCACTAACAGATCTGCTGTTGCACATCTCTCTCCCAGTGTTTCCTGTGGAGCACTTTCATCCATAGTTTTCGTACGTGTCTGAAGATCTGAGCTGCTGACTCCATTGCAGACTGGCAGATTTGTACTTCCAGGATTCACCTCCCTGTCCACGGTTTGTGTGGGAGATTTGGGAGCCATGTTACACAGAACAGTGATGTTTTGGGGGTTGCTGTCCCCCTCCTGTTCTGTTGAGTTCACCTTGTGCGGGCCAGTCCTGTTTGAATCTCCTGTCATTTCACTTCCAGTCTCCTTGTGGCATGCTGTGTCAGTCGCCAAATGCTTGGCAACACACTTTCCATCTCGCACAAAGATGGACATTGGTTTGGCTGAGTTTTTCTTGTGCTTACCACACTTGACAGACCCCATTTCTTTCTGCGTCAAGTCCTCACCGTCACTGGTACTGTCTGTTTCTTTCACACTGTCCCTATAGCCATCCGCTTCGTCATCGTCTTCATCATTTTCCACAGAATCGTGGTGGTTATTTTGGGGATGGTGAGGTTCTGAGGGTGTGTTGGTGCTGTCGGTGTGGGTAGGGCTATTGTCTCGCAGTGCAGTGGAAGCCAGCAGGTCTAAAGAGGAGAAATCCATGGCCACCCAGCTGGCCTGCCAAGGTCCACATCAGGAGTCCTCTACAGTTCACTAGAGCAACACGAAAACGAAAAACTGCAACACACAAAAACAGTGTGGACATTAATTTATACCTTTTCAACACTGGGCAAATCAAATCATGTTGTTTCTAATTAGGCAACTGCAAGAGGCCATTAGAGGGCTGAAAAAAAAATCAGAAAAAGAGCAACATGGGGAGCAAGAACACAGACGATGTAAACGATATGAATCCCAAGGCGAAAACAGCAAGAAAATAAAACCTCCAATGCATAAAAATAGGTTGGCAAAGACAGAGCAACAGGATAATGTGGACTGATGGCCTAGAGGTAACGCGTCCGCGTAGTAAGTGAGAGAATCTGAGCACACTGGTTTGAATCATACCTGCTGTCGCCAGTATTTTCTCTCCCTCCACAAGACCTTAAGTGGTGGTCTGGATGCTAGTCATTTGGATAAGACTGAGGTCCCGTGTGCAGCATGCACTTAGCGTAGGTAAAAGAACTCATGGCAACAAAAGGGTTGTCCCTGGCAAAATTCTGCAGAAAAATCCACTTCAATTTCAATAGGAAAACAAACAAAATTCCAGGCAGAAAAAATGACAAAAGCAGGGTGGTGCTGTCAGTATAACGACGCACTCTCCCTGGGACAGCAGCCGGAATTTCACACAGAGAAATCTGTTGTGACAAAAAGAGTTATACAAAACAATACAAATTACAATACTATGTATTTACCTTGGGAATGGTGGCTATTGTGAATAAGTACTAAGCTCCAGCCGGAAATGGCGTTTGATTGGCTGGCAGACAGCGGACTTACAAGGCATCTTATCACCGAATTGCCATGAAATTTTGGCCAAGAGGAGCAAACTGCTAGGCCTGGTTTGAATCAGTTTGACATGGAAAAATATACGACACCAAACTATCATTTGGATGACACGATAAACCAAGGTCCTGTGTGCACCAATGGCCTTACATATATAGCGCATTTCACTGCTAGCGATGAAAGTCGACCCCAGTTCCCCAGAAAAGGGGAAAAAGAGCAAGACGGTCTTGAGTTGTGATATGAAAGCAGACCTGGAGCATCCAGTGAGACCAACCCACTGGTCCGCAGCTTGCCAGTGCCACCAAGAACCCATTGCAACAAAGGCTTTTCCCTGGCATAACTCTAAAAAAAAAAAATCCAATATATATAATACATGTGAAGCCTGATTGAATGACAAAAAAATTGATGAGAACCTTAAGGCAGTTGTTAAGTCTCTCTACCTATGTAGGCAGCATGTTGTCCAAATGACTCATGTAAAGTGTTTTGAGTTTGGTCTCTGACCTAAGAAGATAGGCAAAATAGAATTATCAATAATAATTTTAACTAGTGTTAAAAAAAAAGAAGCAAAATAATTACATAAAAATAATGAATATATATATATATATTACAAATGTATGTATCGCTTAATCAATGTAAAGTTAAATCAAAATATTTACTGTGTTCATGAATTACACAATGTTTCAGATGGAACATCCTGGATGGGGGTCTCTGATAGACACCAGACAGCAGTGATGTATTTAAATGACTGATGACCACGAATGCAAATGCCAGCATTCATCACCAAAAGCTCTCGAATGGCTTTTTGCAAGGCACCCACAGTGGACCTTCATCACTGACCTGAAGGTAGGTGAACAGAAAAAAACAGTCTTGACCTGTAAGCCATATGCAGACGACGGTTTTTCCTTTCCTATTTACCTTGTTACAAGTCAGAACTTCATTTTCAACAGGACAGGTTATAGAGCTGCCAGTGTTCAAGTTTCATCAGTCTTCAGTGCAATATCAAAATAAAAAGTTGTTCAAGTTGAAATGCTAGAACTAAAATAAAACATTTCAACAGTATCTATCATCAGTGGCAACTTTCTCAACTTTGATGATCTTCATGCAAACTATCCAAGCGAGTCCATGAGTACAAACTTCCTGGTGCAAGCTGGTGTGACTGGAGTGTTACTATTACTGTGTTATTGACAGTAACAGCCAGCACAATAAAATGAATACTGCCAACAACACACAATGAAATATGGAATGCAATTGTAAATGTTAAATCCAACACAGTATCATGAATATGTCGGGTGCTGACAGATTAAAAAAACCATGCCCATCATGCTTGAAAAACAACTGTTGAACATGTCAGTCTGGCTGGCAGGATGCACGGTACAGAAGAGGTGGTAGAATTTTGTTTGATTTTCCACACAACATTGACAATAGCAACCATGAAAATGAGATAGAAAAAGAAAATAATAATGTTGATCAACCGAAGTGATTCTGGTTATCCTGATGATTAAATGCTACAAGGTACATCAACAGGAAGGGGGTGGGGGCGTGTCAGAAGTGAGAAAAGAAAAAAACCCAGTACTTAAGCTTGAAATTTTCATTTTGGGGTTTTTATTTACTATGAATCTCTCCAGATAAAA
>JAAQRG010303906.1:0-15455 GCA_011634625.1 Babylonia areolata
TATGCATTTTTGGCTAGCAGATGTGGTGTGGTGTATATTAATAATAATAATAATAATGATAATAGTATTTATATAGTGCTGAATCTTGTGCAGAAACAAATCAGAGCGTTTTTGCACCTGTCATTCACACGCATGCATAACTCTAAAACTGGAGAAACTGAAGACAAGGAAGAGGCAGGGAAGGGAGCCTATTTTGTGAAGAGGTGGGTTTTAAGGCCAGACTTGAAAGAGCTGAGTGCGGAGACTTGATGAAGCGAAAGAGGAAGTTAATTCCAATTGCAAGGTCCAGAGACAAAGAAAGAACAGCGGCCAACAGTCGAGTGATTGAATCTGCGTATGCATAAACAGAGTGGATCCGTAGTCAATTGTAGAGAGCGAGATGGAGTGTAGATGTGAAGCCAGCCACGGTGATAGGAAGGGGCAGATTTGTGAATACATTTATAACATAGAGTGCTGATCTTGTACTTAATTCTGTGTGAGACGGGGAGTCAGTGGAGATGTTGCAAAAGAGGAGTGATGTGCTCAGATCTTTTCTTTCTGAAAGTAGTGATGCCTCCTTGAGAAAACTGAAACTGAATCTGTTTCAGAGTGGTTCAGGGCGTGGGATAGAGCGCTTCCATGTCTTGTTCCTCTTCTTTGTGGCCATCATGTTTGGTATCTCCCTCATCTCTCTCTTCTCCTACCACATCTTCCTGGTCTGCAAGAACAGGTCCACACTTGGTGAGTGGATGCAGGGTTGTTCCTCTGTATGTTTTGCAGTGTGTGTGTGTGTGTGTGTGTGTGTGTGTGTGCGTGTGTGTGCGCATATGTCGGCATCTGTGTCTGTATGTGGTATGTATGTGTGGGTGTCTGCATTTGTGTGTGTATGTATGTGTGTGTGTATGCGTATGTGTGTGTGTGTGTTTGTGCATATGTCTGCATCTGTGTATGTGGTGTGTATATGTGTATGTGTACATGTCTGTGTGGTGTGTGTTTGCATGTGGGTGTGTGTATGCATGCGCATGCATGTGCATGTGGGTGTGATGCTGCAGTTGTGTGGATTTTGTGTTTGTGTGTATGTGCAATTTTCTTCAAACCACATGAACACACTGATGATGATTATAAATTTATTTCTGAGCTAACAGCCTTTATTGTTTGATGGCTGATGTAAACTGATGAAATACACTGCAGTAATGTGTGTCTAAGCACATCCTGTAATGTAAGATAGAAGAGAGTGATCACTGAATATATATAAGTATATATATACATACACGTGTGTGTGTGTGTGTGTGTGTGTGTGTGTGTGTGTGTACATACACATATGTACACACACACACACACACATATATATATATATATACATATATATATGAGTATACAAGAGAGTATAACTCTTAGTATAGAAAGTATAGAAGTATAGAAATACCTCTTTGAATTGTACACATACCCAGTGCCATCCCTTCCACAAGTAACACTGTTGCTTCAGATGTCTTTGGTGGTGGTGGTGTGTGTCCATCGAGATCGATGATGACCATCGTTGTCATCCAGCTGGGGATGGGGGGAGGGTGGTGGTGGGGTGGGGGGGGGAGGATGCTCATGAATCTATCTGTGAATGCGCAGATGGCTGAATAGTCCAATCTGTGCACGAAATGTTCGCTGACAGTTGGGGCAGACAAAGACAGGCATACCATTGTCAGGGAGCTTGTTTGCCCGTGACTTTCTGGCCTGCCTCTTCTCAACAGCTGCAGCAGTCCTGTTGGCCTCGCACAACTTGGCGCCTTTGTGCACAGCAGCACGCCATTTGTCACGGTCCACTGCAGATTCCTCCCAGGAGTCAGGGTTGATATCAAACGCTTTCAGAGAGACTTTCAGAGTATCTCTGAAGCGCTTCTTCTGACCTCCGTGTGATCTCTTCCCTTGTTGCAGCTCGCCATAGAAAAGCCTTTTGGGCAGCCGATGGTCTGGCATGCGCGCCACGTGTCCAGCCCAGCGAAGCTGGGACTTCATCAGGATAGTGAAGATGCTGGGAAGGGTGGCTTTTGCGAGCACCTCTGTGTCTGGGGTCTTGTCTTGCCACTTGATGTTCAGTAGCTTCCTGAGGCATGTTGTGTGGAAGTGGTTCAGCTTCTTGGCATGTCGTTGGTACACTGTCCAAGTTTCGCAGGCGTACAGTAGTGTGGGGAGAACTGCTGCTCTGTAGACCTTTAGCTTGGTCTCAAGACTAATGCCTCTTCTGTTCCAGACATTTGCACAGAGTCTACCAAAAGTTGCGCTTGCTCTTGCAATCCTGACGTTTACTTCATCGTCGATGGTCGCATTTCGTGACAGTGTGCTGCCAAGGTATGTGAACCGCTCCACCGCACTGAGTCTCTGACCGTTGACTGTGATGTTGGGCTCAACGTAGGGTTTCCCTGGGGCTGGCTGATGGAGAACTTCAGTTTTCCTCATGCTGATGGTAAGGCCGAAGTTCCTGCTGGCAGTGGCAAACTTGTCAACGCTGAGTTGCATGTCAGCTTCAGATCCAGCGTTGAGGGCACAATCATCAGCAAACAAAAAGTCTCTGATGATGTCTGTCATGACCTTCGTTTTTGCTTGAAGCCTTCTGAGGTTAAACAACTTACCATCTGTTCGGTACTTTAGGCCGATTCCAACATCGCCATCTCTGAAGGCATCAGTAAGCATTGCAGAGAACATGAGGCTGAACAGCGTTGGAGCCAGGACGCAGCCTTGCTTGACACCATTTGTGACAGCAAAAGGAGCAGATGTTTCGCCTTTGTCCTGGACTCGAGCCTGCATGCCTTCATGGAATTGGCTGACCAAGGAAATAAATTTCCGAGGGCATCCGTACTTGGCCATGATCTTCCACAGTCCCTCTCTACTCACGGTGTCGAAGGCCTTAGTGAGGTCGACATAGGTGGAGAACAGATCAGCATTTTGCTCCTGACATTTCTCTTGCAGCTGCCTTGCAGCAAACACCATGTCGGTGGTTCCGCGCTCTTTCCGGAATCCACATTGGCTCTCAGGCAAATGACCTTGGTCAAGTTGTGCTGTGAGGCGGTTTAGTAGGATCCTGGCAAGTATCTTGCCTGCGATGGAGAGCAAGGAAATGCCCCGATGGTTATCACAGGCTTGCCGGTTCCCTTTCGCTTGTACAAGTGAATGATAGATGCATCTTTGAAATCCTGGGGGATCGTCTCTTCTTTCCACATGAGTGAGTACAGCTGATGGAGCTTCTCAGTCAGCACAGTGCCTCCATCCTTGTAGAACTCTGCTGGTATGGAGTCTGAGCCAGGTGCTTTGCCACTGGATAGCAGACGAATTGCTTTCTGGGTCTCAAGAGGTGTTGGCGGATCGTCCAGTGCTTCGTTGATGGGGACTTGCGGGAGACGGTCTATGGCTTCATCAT
Organism: Babylonia areolata; assembly: GCA_011634625.1. Lineage (NCBI taxonomy): Eukaryota > Metazoa > Mollusca > Gastropoda > Neogastropoda > Buccinidae > Babylonia > Babylonia areolata. Next base: position 3,386 of record JAAQRG010303906.1, read on the forward strand.
TTATGGAGGAAGGGCGATTTAAAACACTGTTGAAGTGCTCAGCCCATCGTTCGAGAATTTTCTCCTTCTCGGTGATCAAGGTATTCCCATCTGCACTGAGGAGGGGGGATGATCCTGAGGATGAGGGGCCGTAGACTTCTTTTAAGGCATCATAGAACCTCTTCATATCGTGCCTGTCAGCATATCCCTGGATCTCATCAGCTTTGTCACTCAGCCACTTATCCTGCATCTGGCGTAACTTTTGCTGAACGGTCCTGCGGATGGCATCGTACACATCCTTTTTTGATGTGGACTGTGGGTTGCTCAGGTAGGCTTGATGCAGACGGCGTTTCTCATCCAGAAGCTGCTTGATTTCATCACAGTTTTCATCAAACCAGTCTTTGTGCTTTCTGGACATGGGTCCCAGGGTCTCAGAAGCTGTACTATAGATCAGCTCACGCAGGGTCCTCCAGTCAGACTCCACATTCTGGTTGTCCAGAGAGGCGGATTCCAGACGATCTTCCAGCAGCTCCACAAAGGACTGTTTGATGTTGATGTTTTTCAGCTTAGCGATGTTGAGCCGTTTTGGAGCCTTCTGGCCTTGGGGGCGTCTCTTGGGCTGGATTCGAATATTCAGCTTCGAGACTACAAGGCGATGGTCTGTCCAACACTCGGCGCCGCACATGGTCTTTGTTACACGTACATCTTGCCTATCCCTTTTCCCGACGATGACATAATCGATGAGATGCCAATGCTTTGAGCGAGGGTGCATCCATGACGTCCTGTTACGGGTAGGGAGGCAGAAAACTGTTGGTTATCAGCAGTTCGTGCTCTGCACAGGTCTGAAGCAAAAGCAATCCATTTGGGTTGCAGTGGCCCACACCGTGCTTTCCAATCACTCCATCCCAGGAGATGTAGTCAGAGCCAACTCTAGCATTGAAGTCCCCAAGAATGATGAGCTTGTCTGCTTTAGGGATAGCAGCAATGACAGAGTGAAGGTCCCCGTAGAACTTCGCCTTCACTTCATCCGGGTTGGTCATGGTTGGGGCGTAGGCACTGACAATGGTGAGGTGCTTCTGGCCAGATGCCAGTGGGAGTTTCATGGTCATAAGCCTATCGTTGACTCCCTTTGGGACTCCAGCTAGCTTGCTGACAAGTGCTGTTTTTACTGCAAAACCAACGCCAGCCTCACGTCGCTCTTCGCTTCCTCGTCCACTCCAGAAGAAGGTGTAACCAGATCCCCGCTCACAGAGCTCGCCTTCACCTGCAAGCCGAGTCTCACTCAAGGCTGCGATGTCAATGTTGTATCTGGCGAGTTCGGATGCAACTAGTGCCGTTTTCCTTTGGGGTCTGTCGGCGTTATCTCTGTCCAGGCGAGTCCTTATGTTCCAAGCGCCAATGGTGAGAGGAACGATCCTTGTTTTTTTCTTTTCTTTCTTGTTGTTTCGACCGCTGATGTAGGGTCCCCGCCAGCCGCGGTATGCTGGCCAGGGTGATATGGAGCAGGCAATTTTTAGGGCACCTTTTCTAGCCCCTTCCTCATGCCAGGGAGGTGAGCAGTGCATTCCTAAAGAGGGCTGCTCAGACGCTCCGACGGCTGCCGAGCTCCATCGCTGCTCCTGTCGACGAAGAACGACCCTATGGCCTGAGCCGCCTGCATGCAGGTCTGCGACTGCGACTGCCAGTGTACCCACACCTGTCGTTTCGTCGCTTGCCTGTCGCCACAGGACTTGGGGGTGATGAAATGATGAAGGATGAAAGGTTATTTTGGATGACTGATGACTTGCGCAATGAGTTTGTTTAAAGTGAAGAGGAGTTGCGCAACGTCAACCTCACTCTCTCGTCCGGGTCCACCAATTTCCAGTGGCAAGACTAAGTCGAGACGACTGGAGGATGAGCACGGATGCAGTGGATGACCAAGATATCCTTTCTGTGTCTCATCTTGCTCTCTGCACTCCACAGTGCGTTGCTGTAACCGCCTTCCTCTCCGTTGAACTGATAGGTTTCTTCCGCAGATTCTGCCGGATCCAGACTTCGCATGCATGGGTAGACACACCCCGGGGGCCAACTGCATGTGGCATGCACACAGCACAGTGGAGCTAGATGGCCGTCGGTGGCTCTCCTGAGCCAACGCCCTTTTATGGATCTCCATAAGGGTGTCTAGCCACCCGCCTCACCAGTCCCGGAAGGGAGTGGTGGGAGTGCCGGTTTAGTCGCCGGCACCCCGACCCTGAACAGGTTGTACTGGATTACAGGTTACCAGTAGCAGATCTAATGACCTGACCTGACCAACTCAGATGTCTTTACAGATGGACTGTAGGGGCACAACTGATGACCTGGCAACAAGTGTGCTGATCTGTTTGTGGTGTGTGTGATGTGTGTTCCAGAGGCGTTCTGGGCACCAGTGTTGAACGTGTCAAGTGTGCTGATCTATTTGTGGTGTGTGATGTGTGTTCCAGAGGCGTTCCAGGCACCAGTGTTGAGCGTGTCAACAAGTGTGCTGATCTGTTTGTGGTGTGTGTGACGTGTGTTCCAGAGGCGTTCTGGGCACCAGTGTTGAGCGTGTCAACAAGTGTGCTGATCTGTTTGTGGTGTGTGATGTGTGTTCTAGAGGCGTTCCAGGCACCAGTGTTGAGCATGTCAACAAGTGTGCTGATCTATTTGTGGTTTGTGACGTGTGTTCTAGAGGCGTTCTGGGCACCAGTGTTGAGCATGTCAACAAGTGTGCTGATCTATTTGTGGTTTGTGACGTGTGTTCTAGAGGCGTTCCAGGCACCAGTGTTGAGCATGTCAACAAGTGTGCTGATCTATTTGTGGTTTGTGACGTGTGTTCTAGAGGCGTTCTGGGCACCAGTGTTGAGCATGTCAACAAGTGTGCTGATCTATTTGTGGTTTGTGACGTGTGTTCCAGAGGCGTTCTGGGCACCAGTGTTGAGCGTGTCAACAAGTGTGCTGATCTGTTTGTGGTGTGTGATGTGTGTTCCAGAGGCGTTCCGGGCACCAGTGTTGAGCATGTCAACAAGTGTGCTGATCTATTTGTGGTGTGTCTGACATGTGTCCCAGAGGCATTCCGGGCACCAGTGTTCCAGACAGGCCCAGACAAGGACGGCTTCAGCCTGGGGCGGGCGGCCAACTGCCGTGAGATCTTTGGGGAAGAGCCACGCTTGTGGTTCCTGCCTGTCTTCAGCAGGTAATAGCTGTCATGGTGCTGACCTCCCCTCCGTCCTCCTTTCAACACTTTGCTTACGCCACCCCCTGTAATTGCTGCTCTGCAAATAATGAATTTTACTGATTTTTTTAACCGAAGTATATGCTTTTACACCTTGTACAGCAGCTTTTCTTCCTTGGTGTGGAGTGAAGATGTTTGATTTGGGTTTTGAAATGAAATGAGAGAGTTGTACTATGTTTTAGAACTGACTGATGATTGTTACTGAGCTCTGAATCGTCTTGGGACAGTATTGTTACAGCAGTATGTTCGTGAGCTTCAGAGAGATCAGAGCTGTTGTCAGAAACATGACTAGGTGCAAGTCTGTATACATACTGAACCTAGGAGGATATACTTTGTTAACACAGAGTCAGGTGAAGCAAACTGAAACTGACGTTCTCATGAAAACAGGATTGAATGATAAACAAGGTCCTCTGTGAATATGTGTTTTACAGAAAGAAAATTATTGATTTGGGGCTGTGCAACTATAGATGATCCATTGTAATTTAAATGATACCCTTAAGAGTTGTTCCATCATTGCCTGTATTATAGTCGATACTCATGTTGTATGTTGTACTTGTGCCAGTTTTCAGTTTTTTTCTGCTGCCTGTCTGTCAACCCTTTGTTTTCCATCTTCTGTGCATAAGTATGTGTGTGAGAAAGAGTGTGTTTGTGTAAGTGAATACCTATTTTCAGAGGAGATTTATCAAAGAATACAATCTCTATGACTGGATTTTTCCTTTATCAGACTCTTGTTTTGAAACTGAAATCTGTGTACATTTGAAACCGAAATCTGTTTACATTTTTGAGGAAGCGTGGTTTTCTTCCTCTGCCCCTCTTATTTATCTGTTTTAACTAAGCTGTCAGGAAGCACAAAGCAACATAAATTGAAGCTGTGTGTCAGTGTAGGATGTGCAGCGAATGTTAATGTGCTTGTTTGTTGTTTTGAAAACCTTGTACTGTCCAACCCAGATGTGGCCTTTGTTACTGTCTGTTTTGTAAACAATGCTCATGAAATGGGAATGATTTAACAATAAATAGAAGTTGCAAAAGTGCTCAGACATTCGAAAAAATAATTTTTGGATGAACAAATGTCAGTGCCATTTTTTTTTATATCCGGGATACTACTGTACATACAAATTAACAACAAAGAAAATGTAGGATCATTTTGACCACCATTAAAATCACATTGCTTTGCATCTTCATGGAGCCTTTCAGAAAATGGGAAGTAACAAAGGTATTGTTTTTTAGTTTCTTTCACGTGAGTGTAGTATGTTCCTGTTAACAGTTAGCACTGGAGTGTAAAAAAGTTTACACTACAATTTATAAAAAAGAATGTACATACTGATGTATGTTGTACACCTCCCCATCCAAAATGTCCAGGGATATCCCATCATGTTTGAATTGAGTCGGTGATATGTCAGAAGGATAAACAACTTACAATAATTGGACTTGAGCAGATGAATTACATTGACGGTGAATCAGAGCCTAGGTACACAACATTCAGTCTGCCTTCAGTCTTTCAGTGTCATGCTGTCTCAGCAGATTTAGCTCTTTGTACCCCGAGTACTGATTTGTCAAACACCCAGTTGCTTCCCTTGGACCGATGGCTGGATACTTCATACTGCAGTGGGCACCAGTTTTCTTTTCTGAGTCAGTTGTATTCTCACTCGTTGCGGTACAGCTTGTTGGCTTTAGGCTCTACGGTGTTCACCAGTGATTTCAAGTGGATTGAGTGTGTCTTCTGATGGGGTGTGTGTTTTTTGTATGATGTATGGCTTTGACGCCGTTCTTTCTCTGTCTCTGGACCTTGCATTTGGAATGAACGTCCTCTTTCGCTTCGTCAGGTCTCCGCACTCAGCTCTTTCAAGTCTGGCCTTAAAACCCACCTCTTCACAAAATAGCCTCCCTCCCCTACCTCTTCCTTGTCTTCAGTTTTTTTTCAGTTTTAGAGTTGTGCATGCGTGTGAATGACTGGTGTCAGAATGTGTATTCCAATCTTGATGTTCATTAATGAGCTAGTTAAAAGAATTTGCAGTCAAGGAATGATTAACAATTACACAAAACTACTATTTTGAAAAGAAATCTAGAAAGCAAGGAGCAACTTTATATGTACGTATATATATATATCTTAAAAAAATATATTTAAGACCTATGATTGGTAATTCAAAAAGTGTGTGCTGACAGATTGAGATATCAGGTCTTTGTAGGTCTGATCTCTCCTGTTTCTCTGTTTTTTTCCCCTTTCCTTTCTCCTCTGTTCATTTCTTTCTTTCTGCACAAGACATGAGCATTGATGGCTTTGACTTTTGTTTATAGTTGAAGTGACATTTCAGTACACACTCATGCAGTCCCATGTACACTAAACATTTACACAACACAACACACACACACACACACACACACACACACACATGCATACACACACAAACACACACACACATGTACACACTCATGTACACACACACATACACACACACACACAAACTCACTCACTCACTTACTCACTCAGTCGTTCTGTGTGACTTGAGACAGTCTTTAGTCTTTTGAGTCAGATCAATATTCAAACTCAGTAGGATCTGCCGACATGCACAAAAATGAAGCACTGTTGTGCATGAATCTCCTCCGGAAGTGAATGAATGTGGCTGCATGCTTGTGCAGTACCTCTGACCTCTTTCTATACCCTGCTGCATGAAATGTTGATGGCGATTGGCTGTTTAGTGACCTACATTTATCGTGATTGGCTGGGTAGTGGTCTGGGTCTGTAAGTGCACACCATTTTTTTTCTCTGTGCTGCGGAACAGTCTAGGAGACGGAGTGTCATTCCCATCGCGCTTGCAACCTGTAGTCAGCTATGACACCATGGGAAACACCCCCAGGTCAGCGCCACCTTCTGACAGTCACCTCCCTTCGTTGTACACCTCCCAGCATGCAACTTGGCTTCCTTTCTGTGCCTGTGCATATTCACTTTTTTTTTTTTTTGGTTCTGTTTCGTGGGCAACCATTTGTGTAGTTTGGTTTCTGTTTGCTTTGCTTTTATTGTGTCACATTTTTTGTCTTTACCTTTTCATCTGTGGGGAACAGAGCATGAGGTTTTAAAAGTTTAAACATTAAAAAAGGAAGTGAAAGAACAGGCAAAAAAAAACAAAAAAAAAACAACAAAAAAACGCAATGGCTAATTAGAAGTTAATTTTTACTTGTGGTATTTGAAATACTGCAGTGATGTAAGTCATTTCATCAGTATACAACTTGAGCATTTTTATGAATTGATCTGCTCCGCTGACAGGCACAGAGGGCATGAGCATAAGATGAGAGTGTTTGGATGAGAGAATGTTCACATAAATGTTACCTGTATTACCAAAAACAGGTTATCTCCAGGTTGAATGGACAACACCACTGAAGTCTGGGAAATACCTGAGTGAAAACTGCTGAATTAGCAGCACGTCTCTTACCTTAACACACAGAAAGGATCAGGAATACATGCAACAGTGTCAGCAGCTCCTTCTCTCTTTGGAATGCCAGAAGAACAGCCAGGACTCCCCCCTTGGAACACCAGAAGAACAGCCAGGACTTCTCCCTTGGAACACCAGAAGAACAGCCAGGACCTCTCCCTTGGAACACCAGAAGAACAGCCAGGACTTCCCCTCTTGGATCACCAGAAGAACAGCCAGGACCTCTCCCTTGGAACACCAGAAGAACAGCCAGGACCTCTCCCTTGGAACACCAGAAGAACAGCCAGGACTTCTCCCTTGGAACACCAGAAGAACAGCCAGGACTTTTTCCTTGGAACATGAGAAGAACAGCCAGGACTTCTCCCTTGGAACACCAGAAGAACAGCCAGGACTCCCCCCTTGGAACACCAGAAGAACAGCCGGGACTTCCCCCTTGGAACACCAGAAGAACAGCCAGGACTTCCCCTTGGACACCAGAAGAACAGCCAGGACTTCCCCTTGGACACCAGAAGAACAGCCAGTACTTCTCCCTTGGAACACCAGAAGAACAGCCAGGGCCTCTCCCTTGGATCACCAGAAGAACAGCCAGGACTTCCCCCTTGGAACACCAGAAGAACAGCCAGGACTTCTCCCTTGGATCACCAGAAGAACAGCCAGAACTTCCCCCTTGGAACACCAGAAGAACAGCCAGGACTTCCCCCTTGGAACACCAGAAGAACAGCCAGGACTGTCCTCTTGGAACACCAGAAGAACAGCCCGGACTCACCCCATCCAGACAGCCAGGACTCCCAATATGAACACCAGGTGGACCTCCCACCCATAAAGACACCCAGGACTCACCCTCTCAAACAACACAACCCTCATCGAACCAAGACCCAAGCACAGAACAACTCAACCTAAAGGGTGTCTGTCAGTAGGTTATTAAACTCAACACTGAGAAGGGAGGAGTTTGGTTTTTAAAAGACAGCTGCCTGTCTGAACAAAACAGGAAGAAAAAATGGAATTCAGTCATCATTTATTGTCCTGTCTCCTGAATTACTTCCTCAAAAAACAGGACAAAAAGAACAGAAAAAAAACCTGACGAAAGTCTAAATTTCATCCTTCAGATTGTCTGTCTTACAAATTTAGAACTATGCACTAGTGAGCAGTCTGTGCTCATTCTGTGAGCTGTAATCTGAAAAATTATGTCATCTGCGTGGCTGGAAGAAATGAACTTATCCACGATTGAAACAGAGTGTTTGCGCACACAGTTGAGTTCAAGCCAAGGTGTCTGTGATCATTGATAATACACTCTGGTGTTCAGTACACTGCACCCACTGTGCTTCATGGTATTGATGACCTGTTTTCTCTGCTGGATAAGGTACCTTAAAAGGAAAAGGTATGTTCTATGATTGTCACCTTATTTGTTCACAAATAGAAATGATAAATCCACACATAAAAATTGATCTGTAGTATACACTTGGAATCAACTCTGCTTTGATCAAAAAAAAAAAAGGAAATATTTGTATTTGTGTTTCAGAACATAAGGTGCTTGTACTTTAGCCAGTCAGTGGCTTTTTGTGCTTGGCATGTGCAGATTGAAATGCACACAGACATGGTGCCTTCTTCTGGACTTTGTTTTCTTGCACTCACATGAATTTTCTGTTTACACCTGTCTGCTAATCCTTTTCTATTCAGTGTCATGATTTGGTGCACTTGAAGACAGTGTCTGAAATCATGCTATGGTAGGTAAACTGCAGATTTGCAGGTGTGTCCAAGTCTTTGTGATAGCCTTCCAGCTGCTGTCGACAGCAACAAGAAAGAGTTTGTGTTGTCAGTGTTATCTGTGGGTCACTTTTGACTCTCTCACTCCTGGCTGTGGACAGGTGAAGAGGCTCCAGGGTGTATAGGTTTGGAGTGGATGAAGTGGAGGCATTTTTTCACGGACTGCCAGGTTGCAAGTGCTGTGTGCACAGACCGCTCTCAGTCCTTGGTGAACACTGCTTCATGAAAGCTCTGAGATGTTCCTGGTGGTCAGCTGTGTTGACAATACCATCATGTCATTGACACAAGATGCTTCACAATCACATGGATTGTTCTTGTGTGCTGATCTACATAAAAAAGTCCCCCCCCCCCCCCCCCCCCTTTTTTTTTTTTGTTTAATTCAGTGAAAACCATCTTTGGCCACACAAAAATGTATGCAGTTGTCAAAATCCAGAGGTTCTCCCTACACCTTAAAGTTAAAAAAAGGTGAAAGGTTCCATAGCATTTTACAGCCATTGGGGTAGTGATTTTCTTCTGTGTCCAGGGCTTGGCATAGGAAGGCTAGGCCTAATCCTCTTCTTCCACTGTTTTAACCCACCCTGAAGTTGGGTACCCACTCACCCCTGGGTGGAGTGAGGAAATTGGAGAAAGTGCTTTTCTCTTTAATTTTACTCACTGATGCCGAGTTAAACTGTTTGACTGAATTAATATTTGGTGGATGAATCAATGATCATAGCTCACCTTTATTTCTTTGTCAGTCAGAACAGGAAATGCCTGAAAACAGGTTTGCCTGGGGGAACGCTTTCTTTATCGCCATTGATTTTATGAAATTTTATCCATGTCTCTGTTAGTGGAGAGTCTTACCTTTCTGTTACTTCCTTTAGTTCTCTGTACATTGTTAGTAACAGGTGTATTGTTTTTTCCCATTCTTTGATGGGAGGGCAGCCTGCTTCACAACAGTGTCAGGAGACGCTGTGGCATGTCATCTCTCTGAGAATCACTGAGAAATTTGCATGTGTTATTCCTCCTACCTGTCTCGCCCCTCACTCCCTTGTTTCATTGGGTTTAATGTTGGTGTGGTGGGAATCCTTTTTTTCCCCTTCTTCTTCTATAGTTTGAATTTTTGATACAAGACTAGTAGTGCTACTCTTGATTATTCCTCATACTACTGTGGAATGTAGAACTAGTCAGTTTTGCATGCTAAAACAATATAGTACTCTGTTTCGCATGCTACAACAATGTATTACCGACTGTAGGTCACTACATCAAACTACAGTATACTAATCTAAAGTAGAAGGTTTAAGATCTCATAGCTGTTTACAGCCATCAGGTCTGTGAATTTGTTTCCACTGTATCCATGGCTCAGCATAGGAAGGCAGGGCCTAGTTCTCTCTTTCTGCCATTGAAACAGTCTACAGCTGAAGTCAGGTACTCATTCACATCTTGGTGGAGTGAGGAAAATTGGATTGAAGTGCCTTTCCAAAGGACCAAGCTGAAATGGGCCTCGAACCCAGGTCATTGGTGAACACTGAATTGGAAGTCCAACAGCTTATTCTGCTTCGGTGCCTCCTAACTATATTTCTTTTTTTTTTTTTTTTTTTTGTATTTGAGCTATAAAGTGCAGGATTTTACGATGACTCAGCACACCATCAAGAAATAATTGACTGAAATACTACAGTTCATCACCCACACATGGAACAATGGTCGCTGAGTTTTGACTGCAGACAAACTCAGAATGGATTGTTGTTCATAAAAGATTTAGATAGTGTGTGTCATGAGTTTCCTTCGATATATATAACAGTTATATGTACACACACACACACTTACACACTCACACACACACACACACACACTCTCTCTCTCTCTTTTAAATGCCTTGGGTTTATACACAGGTAAGGCATCTACTGTTTTCAATATTTCTTTCTTTTTTAAAAAATGTAGATGGGGTGTAGCACACATGAATCTGTCTGTCCACTTTGACACTTCCATGAAACTGAAACTTGAAAGAAGTAGTTTGACTGACTGGCTGTACCTATTGGTTGCTGATATTCCTGTGACTGTGTGTGTGCACTGAGCTGTGTGTGTGTGTGTGTGTGTGTGTGTGTGTGTGTGTGTGTGTGTGTGAGCAGTGTGCTTTGCTCATGACAGTCATTCCCATTTCCTTGTGTCTGTGGGTCTGCAGTGGCCATCATTTTCGTGGGAAAACATGTGGCTGGATTTGCACTTAAACTTGTTTTGGTCTGCTTTTTGTGGTCACATGTGTGTGCATGCAGTGCATGTGTTTGTGTGTATGTGTCTATATGTAAGCATGTGTTATATGTGATGAACTTTTGAAATCAGTATTTTCACTGGAATTGGAACAGCACTGATCAGCAAGTGAAAACACAATCTGTGAAGGCCTGTGATCACAAACACGCCTTTGTGAATGACTTGAACTACAACAGTCAGTCATGAAACTGTTTTACTCCCTTCTCAGCCTGGGCTTATGTTCAGGATACAGATATCATTCACACTGTCAACGTGATGGAATATTGCACTGGACAAGTGTCAGGCAACAGTCAGTTTTGCCACCATAGTGGTGCTCAGTGAGGAAACAATGCATGCAGCAGCTCAAGCCACACTCAAACACTGCTCAAGGACTGAATTCAGCCCGTAGCCGTGCACATCACTGGTTAAAAAGAAAAACAAGAAAAAAAAAAAATTAAAGATGATTTTTGATGTTGGTTGCTTGTTTTCCTCCCAAAGACTCACACACTGCAGATTTCAGTACATTCTCAAGCTGTTCATGGGCAGTGTTTGGAACATGTCTAGAATGTTCATCATGGTTTGAGTCATGGAAGACGGGCACAATAGCTGAATGGTTTCAGCATTGGACTTTCAATCTGAGGGTCCTGGGTTTGAATCTCGGTAACGGCGCCTAATGTATGGTGTGGAAATTTTTCCGATCTCACAGGTCAACATATTTGCAGACGTGCTTGTGCCTGAACCCCCCCTTTGTCTGTATACACAAGCAGATCAGATACGCATGTTTAAGATCCTGCAGTCCATGTCACTGTTTAGCGGGTTATGGAAACAAGACCATACCCAGCATGCACACCCCTAAAACAGAGTATAGCTGCATACATGGCTTTTTGGCATGGTTTCAGTGGTCTTACATGTAAAAGCCCACCTGTGTACGTATGAGTGAACTTGGGAGTTGCAGCCCACAAATGAAGAAGTCATGGAAGCCTGGAAGAGTCATGGGGAAAATGAGAGAACCATTCACAGAGGTGGGAAAGTCTTTGGAAAAAATGTTTTGTCCCCATCAGGGACTGGAAAAGTCTTGGGAATTTTAGTAAAACCCTTGACCAGTACCGTTGATTCAGTAAAGAGCTTAATGCGTTAGAGAAAAAAAAGAAAAAGAAAAAGGCTAATACTTGAACGTGGATGACATTGATGATTGACAGCCCTGTTTTTTGATATCACTCTCACGTTCACACATCAGAGGAGTCACTGTAGCCATGTTTGTCCAGCAAGGCTATCAGTCTAAAGATTCAGTCAATGTGGTCTGTTGGAAAAAAAATGTCATGTTGGATTTTTTATTTGAAAATTTATTTTATTATTATTATTATTATTTATTTATTTATTATTATTTTTTAATTTGTGTGTGTGTGTGTGTGTGTGTGTGTGTGTGTGTGTGTGTGTATAGTAA